>OW799234.1:19527500-19835000 GCA_941918925.1 Phyto melanocephala | reverse complement strand
CTTCTTTTTTTGCTTTTCTTTAATGTTTTCAAAAAACGAAAAAAGTCGTTTTGCCAAAAGTCCACAGATATGCTTTATACCCTTTTCTATTCTAATAACTTAAATATTGTTACGTTTATACCTTTTATAAACGTTGGATTATTTTCTTTAAATAAACCACTTGAGTTCTTTTATTGCAATTAAAAACACTTTAAATTCGTTATAAAATTAAGAGCACTTTATTTATTTAAATACACTAAAATATTGTTTTTATATCACTTTACTTATTACACTTATAGTTATACACTTTTATTATCAAACTCACTTTGATACGCGCTTTACAAGCTCTATTGTCATACTGATCATGATAGCTGTGTTGTTCGGCTATTAATAGTAACATAGTGGTGTTCGGTAACATTCGACAAAGTTCTCGTATATACACACTAGTACATTCGAAAATCGTTACATATAAATTAAGACGTTAAGTAATATGCAGGAATAATAAAAGTGCCTAAAAGTATGCTACACATAATAACAAACATCATTTTCGAACAACCAACGAAATAAACTAATACAAATAAAACTACAGTAACTTAAACTACTACAACTAAAATAAATTATAATGTAAATTAAGCTACTTAAAAATAAATCTGTAACAATATTTATTAAAACAAAACTTTTCCTCATTTATTTCTACCTCTGGGTAAAATTGTAATTTTCATCTCGTATTTTTTTTTATTCTTACTTTTAACATTTTGTAATGCTTTTGAATTATTCATGTCTCTTTGCATACGTGGAGATATCCTTTCGTTAATACAGCTCTTGTTGTTATGTAATGTTAGTGCTTGCTTGCTAAAATTATTAATTTAGTGGTGACAATTATTGGGTGTGTACGAATATTCTATGACTGTGTGTATGTTTAAGAGCAAACTTAAGTTTAACTAGTGATCGCACTGTCTACTATTAAAGCTAAGAGTTTTGACTTAAAATCATTCTCAGTGTCTTGGCTGGGCAAATGTATTTTATGTATCTTTATGTAAATGTGTTAGTACTCATAAAATTCAGAAAAATTCATGAAATCTTTATTTGAATCGATAGTATGGTCCATATAATCCGTGACTGCGCCTCAAATGGTCCATCCGCTTAGTCCAATTTTGGCATACTATTTCCAACATTTCGGCCGGTATCTCATGAGTAAATGCTTTAATGTTGTCTTCCCATGCGTCAATTAAAGCGGGCATGTGTGTATAGACATAAGCATGAACATAGCCCCACAAAAAAAGTCTAAAGGCGTTGAATCGCACGATCTAGGCGGCCAATTGACCGGTCACGAACGTGAAATAAAATGTGCACCGAACTCGCCTCTCAGTAAGTCCATTGTTAAGCGTGCTATGTGGCATGTGGCACCGTCTTGTTGAAACCACATATCATGCAAGTCAAGCTCTTGCATTTTGGGCAAAAAAAAGTTGGATATTATCTTACGGTAGCGCTCACCATTAACAGTTACGTTACGATTCGCATCATCTTTGAAGAAGTACGGTCCAATGATGCCACCAGCCCATAAACCGTACCAAACTGTGACTTTTTCTAGATGCATTGGTAGCTCTTGGCTGATATTCACTCCTAATTCTGCTTATTAACGTACCCATTGAGGCAAAAATGGGCTTCGTCGCTGAACACAATTTTTCGATAAGAAGCGCGCGATGAACTTTCATAACAGAGCACACATTTTGATAATAAAATTCAATAATTTGCAAGCGTTGTTCGTTTGTAGGACGATTCATGGTTAAATTATAAACCAAACTGAAGCGTCAGCTGTTTAAACCAGTGTTGCCCAAAAGATAATAGCTAAAAAATCACCCCTTATATATGTGCATTAGACCGTACCTGAAAACATTTATATTTCATTGTATAAATCGGGTCGTCTTTTTATATTATTTTTAATTCTTTGATACTTACAATCCGAGCTTAAAGTTTGATATATCGATTTGTTTTTATTTCGATATGACTCAAGATATGTTTTCAATAAACTATTTCAAGCAACCCCTACGTTCGTATTGTAGGGTGGAAGGAACTGATATCTAGCGGTTAAATACTAAAATTGGGTACTTGAGGCCACCTTTACTAATTAATTTGTCATTTTTTACTAATTCTAGGATTGTATTGAAACTTCACATTTAAGAATTTAAAATAACATTTTATCTGGAGAGGTAAGTATGCTTAACATATCAGCAGTGGAATTAAAAAGGCAGAAACAAATATATGTCAATAGTATATTTTCATATTTCTCCTTATTAATTTTATAATCAGCGATTCAAGAAGAGCTTTTTTAGTAATAAAGTTTTTTTGTTTTCGATTAGACTCCTCATAATATTTCACTTTACCTACTGTTGCCACATGCAAGTGCAAGTGAAAAAAAACCAATACACTAACACTTTTTTACTAACACAACCACACTTGGCAACCTGCGACTCAGCTTGCGAAGAAATTTTTAAGCAAGTAAAACTTTTACAGTTACGGCAAGTAAAGTGACAAGCCGAAAAACAGTGTTGTCTAATACTGAGTTTTTTGTTAACTCAATAATATATCATACAATTGTGGTAAATAATTCAGCTAATTTTTTTAATAAATATGTATATATCGTCGTTCTCAAATTATTGTGTGCTATAGGTATATGTTTTATGTGTCACATAGAACACAATAACTTGTGAACGACGATATGTATATGAAGAATATTAAGAAAAAAATATAAATATTCATTTAAAATGTAAGTTTTAATGTAAATATCAATATTTAATAAAAAAAATTATATTAAAAAGTTACATGTCTTAAGGTAACGTTCAATAGTGGCTATTGACAACACTTAATTACCAATTGAAGCAGCGCCATTTGTTTTAAATTTGTTTGAAGTTTATTTGTTGACGACATTTTAAAAATGAACTTGCACTGTGCTGTGTAGCCATTAAAAAAATTTTTGTGTTTTTTTTTGGCATTTCTCCTGATTTTCGTTAGTAATACGTATACACTACTTGCAAGTAAATACTTGCCTGTGGCAACGTAGGGTTAGATCCGACTATAAATGCGGGAGATAAAAAAGCATACCCTACGTTTAAAAATAAGTCAAAATTGACCTGCAAAAATGCTTAATATTCGACGGTATACGTCGCCCTATTTGGTTTTCTTCATGCAAGGTGGTTCGCTCTAATGTACAAATAAGATATAAAAATTGTTGTAAGTAATGAAGATAATGATGAAAGTACATAAGAGTTTTTAGGAGATTCTTTTTAATGAGCGATACATGCATACATACATACAAACAAACGTGTATACATGCATACACAAATACACATTTCAACACATCCAAATTGTAGAAGAAGAGTAGGTGTTATTTTTAATAAATATGCTTGGCAACAACTAATGATAATTAGAATACAGTGTTCAGTGTAATAAATATTTTTTTGCACAAAATGACTTAAGGCACATAGAATTAAATGCCGCATAAGGTGATTAGAGTTGCCAGATTAAATGAAATTTTTTTTTGCATAAAATTTAAAAAAAAATTTTATTACATTGGAAAACAGCATGAGATTTTTACATGAATCTGAATAGCTTTTCCACGCTGATTTCAAAAATATATGCCGTTTTCATGTAGCAGCTCTAGTTTTGGAGTTATGAAGTGACAGGATTTTCCATTGAAAATGCACATAGTTAAAGTTTGAGAAATTTATTAAATATATTTATTCGGAATAAAATTTCCTTTTTTTTGGATTTTCTAGAGTGAGATGTTCCATGAGTACTATTTTGAATTCTCCAACAATAATTAGTAATTAATAATCATATGTTCATTCCAGTGCCCCTGATACCTCTCCTCCATAGTGTGAGTATCCTGGTGAAAGCGCTCTCCTTGTTCCTCGCTTAGGTCAGATTTTTAGGAAATAGTCTAAATAGCTGTGAAGGTAGTAAAGCTTAATACTCATGTTGCATCCAAGCCGCTGGAAGGTATCAGCAACTGTTCAACGTGCTGAATGTAGCCGTCACATTTCCTATTGCCCAAAAAATTCCTCACTACCCAAACAAATTCTTCCCATTTCACATTTCTTGACAGCTGTCATATGGTTGATATAAATTTTATCATCTATCAACTTCCTGATTTGTGGGCCATCGAAAATACCACCTTTAATTTTCTCACTGCTCAATTTTGGAAACACTTTTACAATGTATTTGAATTTGATTCGCCATCTTTGTTAAGAGCTTATACAAACTGTTTTATCAAACCCGGTTTTATATACAAAGGAGGCAATATAATTCGGTCTCGGGATTCTAGTGGAACATTAATTACATTTTGCTTGCCGGGAATCAAAGACTCCCTTGAAGGCCAGTCTCTTTTTGTCCAGTGCTCAGCTTTAGCTCGGCTGTAAATCCTTTTCCCTGTTACGGTAGTACGACATCTTCGTTCCTCTGGTCAACAAATTTCTTTCTTTCAATCGGGAAGCTAAAATTTCTGATGCCGTTTTAGAAAGTCCAAGGTCCATGATCCAGTCATTTAGATCATCTTAATTTAGTGGTCGGGGACTACCGTAGCAATCAAAATCACTGTCGCCATCACTGTCGTCGTTTTCGGTTTGTCCGCTGCACTAGTCTGAATTTTGCAAAGATGTACATGGGTGCTGTGGTGTTGATGTGTCACTAATCACTCAAGACTGGTCTTATGGCAGATTTTAAGTTTGGATATATCCACTTAGAGCAATTTTTATGCTTCATTTCTTATTTTCGTTACACAGAAATATCAGTCGTCATATTGGTTGGATGGTTCACGTTAAATTATAGGAGCTTTGTACTTGAAAGTGGGTATTTTTTGTTTGCTCACACTAGAAAAGATTCAACACATGTTTTACATACCAAACTTGGTATCCAAGGTGAAGCGTTTGACGGCAACGGAAGCCCAAAGTAGTCCAAGTATGCCTTTTTCACAAAGTTCGACACATTTAAACGAAATTTTTGGAACATATATTCTCCACAAATAACACAAAAACAATCAGGATTATTTAAACACGTCCTTCTTGAGGAAGACATACTGAAATTTATAAAGGAACTAGTTAAGTTAAACCGCTATTGATATAAACTAGCGACTACTTATGTAAATTTAAGACGGTATCTCACTAACTAGATCTGCTACAAAAAATCTGCAGGTAGATTTGAAATCAGAGCACCCAAATTAGCAAACAACAGTAGAAAAACTTTATGCAACAAAAAAAGTGTTTTTTTGTTTTTCTGTGTTATTTATTAAAGTTTGGATTTGAGCTAACTGTTCCATTATTTTAATTAGTTTATTCATATTTTATTACCTGTAAAATGTAAAGTTAATTTACAGCACACAACATGCCAATATACCAAAAGAAAACGTGGCTTTTGATTTGAATTCTTAACTTTAAAAATCGTCAAAGTGCTTGTGTCTTTTTTTATTTTTTTTTGCAATTTTAGAACTCATTGTTTGTTTAGGCCGATTACACTGGTCTACAGCAAAATTTCCTTTGAATAAAAATATGTGGATTATAGAAACTTTGAAGCGCTAAATTAAAATCCGTTTTAAGTTTTATTGTATTGGGCTCAGATTTTTTTTAATGGGCATGCCTAATATTTCGCTCAAAACAAGGCGTTTATGCTAATACATTTCATCATAGCTTGAGAATGATTAGTCCGATTTTTACAAAAATACCAGCAAATGGTTAACAAGTCAGCTTATTAACATTTTTATATATTTTTAAGTATTTAAAAATTATTTTTAAATAAGTAGCGATACAAAAATCTGAGCCCGATAGAAAAAAAAACTGAAAACGGATTTGAATTGAGGGCGTCAAAATCTCTATTGACACGTTGCACGTAGCAATGTTGACTCAACACACTTGAGTTGGGCACAAATCGTTACTTTAGTTCATTTCTTCCAACAACCTCGGTCGTTTCACGAACCCCTATTAAATTACCTTGTGGTTTGTGCAAAAAATGAAAGACGTTGTTGGCAAAAACGAACTAAAAACCGATTGACCCAACTCTACAACACACACTTGAGGATTATTATCACTCCAAATGCGACAGTTTTGTTTATTGACGCATTCATTTAAACCAATGTGAGCTTCATCGCTAAACAAAATTCACTTATGAAAATCGGGATCAACGACAATCTTGTTTTGGGCCCGTTCACCGAATCTAAAAATGAGTCGGTTGTAAAAAACTGATGCAGTCTTAATTTTTTCCTCATGCCTTAGCCATGGACCAATTATTCTGATTTTCAAATTCGATTTGCTACCGAATAATTCTGATATTTTTAAGGTACATACGGGTCTAAGCGTGGGGCTTCAAAAAATTGATTCAACACATACACGCACAGACGGGCATTGGTAAATCAACTTCCCTTGACAATTTTGTTGTGGGCCTATTCACCAAATCTACTCCCTGATATTCATGCGTTAGCGTATTCATGTTGAAATGCCAAACTAAACATAAATCACTTGACAACTGACAAAATTGACGCCAGTTCAAACGGAGTTGCCAACTTAAAGTTATATTCCTCTAAAAAAAACGTCCGGTAGTATAAAATAGAACACATATATGTGTAATACAATGTGTAATATCAATCGGGCTCGCTGGATGATGAAAATTATATATTCTTTGAAAATATGTATTTTCCAAAAGCATTTGCAATCTTATATAGACAAATCAACGATTTATGCCTTGCTTGAATTTAGTTCATTTATTTTAAGAATATATATTAAATATTGGTACCTCTGCCAGTGCCCTCGATATGCTCCTCTCAATGATCTGAGCCTATTAAAGAAATTGGATAGTTATAAAATTATTAATAAAGCGGTTGCAAAAGCCTCGCTTAAAACTTTTCTAGGTCATCAGTGGTACTTAACTCCGAAATTGGCTGCCTTAGCGTTTTTTGATGAACGTATCGACACCAAAACTTTACGTTTAATCACAAAAAAATTGCAGATACTCCATGTAGCAAATGTAACTTTAACAGAAGAAAACTTTTGAAATAAAAAAATTCAACAATTTATTTCAAAAGACAGTCTAACTTTCTTTGAAGCTTGCAATATTTCAATCGATTTTTTAAAAATAGATCCAGAGAATTGGAAAGCCAACAAGTCATTTCAAGATGCAAAGAAAAAAGTTCAACATTTACAAGTGGTAAATGATGTGGCAGAACGAGGTGTGGCTTTGGCTAATACTTATATTAATGTCACAACTTCTGAAACTGATTTCCAGAATATATTGAAAGGTATAGAACTACATCGCAATAACCTTAATAAATGATTTTTCACACAGCAAAACAAAAGTTTTTTTGGTTAATTGGGTATGATTGTGAACTGGCAAACAGCTTATAATAACATTACTGGGTATAAAGATAAAAAGGGGTATAACTCAGGAACGGTAAGAACAAATATAAAAATTGTTGTATTCATATTAATTATAATTAATTTGTCTTTCAAACTGCATCATTAGTTTTTTCGTTTTCATTAAAACTCGAAAAGTTGTAAAGCGTTATTACAAAATTTTTGAAAAAATTACGAAAAATTTTAATTTAGGGTATCTCAATGAGCAAACTCATCACCAAAACTTATAAGTTATTCACACAGGAGTACAGCTTGGATACTTTTCTTTAAAAATGTTTCCTCAGGAGTAAAGAAACCCGCAGTTATTAACCAAATTATGAGTAAAGTTAGAAAAAAGGCCGAAAAGTCCGCTTTTTTATGAAAACTCCATTTGCGCGACCTCTAAACACAATCAATAAAATACTTTACCCTATACGCTTTTAAATTTTGATTGAGCACCTATGAAAATCAGAAAAAAAAATTGTTTGACACACCCTAATGTGTATGTGTGTTCCCGTCATTCCTATAAGGAGCATAAGGCCGTAAAATAGAACACATAAGTGCATTAAATGTTCTACGCAGCTCTTTAGTGTATAGTGAAGGATTTTGGAAACAAAACACCAACTATGACAACTTTTATTACAATGTTTTAATGGATTTTTAATACTGGCTTTTAAGTTAAAGTTTTAGGGCCGTATTCATAAAAAATATTTTAGGTTTATTAAAGGCTTATTTGACAGATATTGTAGAGAAATTTGTCAAATAAACCTTCAAGAAACCTAAAATATTTTTTATGAATACGGCCCTTAATTTTTTTAATTAATAAGAAATTAAATTTTATTTGTGATAGTGAAAGAATGCACTGAAAAAATAAGTTTTTTTTACCGACACTAGCCGAGTGGTATGCATTTTCGAAACCAGCTACGATTTCATCATCAGCACTCTTTGAACGGTATTTCAGTGAAGGTTGTAAATATCATCTATTTAACTCACAGCCTCTGAAGAAATAGAATTCGATAATCAAATGATTATTGTAAATTTACTACTAAAGTCTTTTTCTGTTGTTGTCATTCTTTCCCATTTTATTATCACTTTTTGTTTTGCTTCAACCATCAGTTCGATGGTACTGTAAGCAGTTGTTGTCATAATTTTCACAACTTTTTATTCATGGTACAATCATCTGGTAGCCTCACTAAAACAGCTGATTTTGTGTTCTCTACCTTAAGGTTTACCTAAAATGTCAAATTTTGTTTATGTGTGTGTATATATTGTGTATGAATATATTCTACCACAAAAAAAAAAAAACGCAAACACATTTGCTTTTTGACATTTAAGTCGTCGTTTTTCACCAACAAAATGCATGTAGAATTTTGTTGTTGCAGAACTGAGGCTACCTGATGATTGTGCCATGTTTTTATTTCAATCATATTTGTTTTTGTGTAGTCCGTTATCAGCAGTATGTTGGTATGGGCCAGACAATATGAGCGCTACACCGGCCTATGTGTTATTATACATTTTTTTAATATTTTTTTTCTTTCTGTCTATCTAACTGAACTGTATGAAAAAAATTCTGGCAGTTACTTTGGTACCTGAGACAATTTATTGGATAAATTTTAGATACAGGAAATTTAATAAATCATTTCTAAGGCCGATGTCAGAGTGCGTGCTGCAAACTGGTATAAAACCTGCTTTAAATTTACGCTTTCATTTTGCTTTCATCAAAACAAGGGATTAAAAACTCTCCTCTAAAAAGTTTGTTTAAACTAAATCAAGTACATAAATACTTGGATAGCGAGAATATATGTATAGATAAACGAGAATAACTTTTTATATTAAAAAGTTTTTTTGCACCTTCATTTGTAGTCACCAGGTGACATGCTAAGATCTCTATTTAATAAAAGTGTAACTCAATACCTCTTATGTCAGCAGGTAACACTTGTAATAAAGTTTATCCTATTAATAAGGGTTTTCTAAACTCTGTATAGAAACAGTGAATCTCGCGCTTTTATGTTGTATCTATAATCTTGCTATTGACGTTATTTTTGCTTCGTTGATTTTCAACAATAATAACAAGATAAAAGAAAAATTATAATAATAACAACAACTAATACCATACCAACAACAATTTTAAAAACAACATGATTGTTATTCCTATAACTGTTTATTTATTGTTTTTTAATGTTGTTCCAATTCAATGCCTAAATAGAATAAACAGAATACCGAATTGAAAGGAGAGATAAATTGTATAAAATTTATAGATTTGAAGAGGTTGTTTACAAAGATGCAAGAGTAACTGATAACTGTAGAGAAGTGACGGTTGGCGCCAATTAAATGAGAAAAAAAAACTAGATTAAAGTATAAATAACTAAGAGCTAAAGTTAAGTGAAAGCTTTATGTCGAAACTTTAGTTTCAAGTAATTTGATTAATCGAAAAACATAAAACTTGAGTAAATTAAGTGCCCCAGTATAAATGGAGTAAAATAACTTTTGTCAAACACACACACGTACACACACACACTAATTTATATTAATCTTAACATATAAACCACTTAGTAGAATTTATTGTGCCTGATATGATATAAAGAAGATTTGGCAACGTCGAATCTTATATACCCTCCATCAATTATATAAAAAATTTATAAAAATATATTTATATTTTACTAGCCAAGCCCGGCGCGCGTTGGTACGCCCCTTAATGAATAAAAATGCATTCTGAATTTTAATTAAATATCAAGTACAAGAAGCTAAAAATTATAACTTGTTTTTATGGGCAAGGCACCGCCCACTTTTATAACCACGAAGTTATGTAGTCATGACAGCTCAATATGTGTGCGAAGTTTCAGAAAAATCGATCTAGTGCAAGTAGCTAAAAATGATAACTCATTTTTTATGGGCGTGGCACTGCCCACTTTTATAACCACGAAGTTATGTAGTCATGAATGCTCAATATGTGTGCAAAATTTTTAGAAAAATCGATCTAGTACAAGTAGTTAAAAATGATAACTTATTTCTTATGGGCGTGGCACTGCCCACTTTTAAAACCACGAAGTTATGTAGTCATGAATGCTCAATATGTGTGCAAAGTTTCAGAAAAATCGATCTAGTGCAAGTAGTTTAAAATTATAACTCATTTCTTATGGGCGTGGCACTGCCCACTTTTATAATCACGAAACTGACATACGAACCTTCTCCTAATAATAACAAATACAACAAAAAAAGCATTAGTGAAATCAGTCCAACCATTCACGCGTGATGCCGTGACCAAGGGAAAAAGGGATTCATTTTTTATTTGAACTTTATATATTAAATTTACTGTTAAAATTATTTAATTTACTAAAACATTTTTCTAAATTAAATTGAATTAAATTAAATTGTCTAATCCAATAATTTATATTGCTACGAGTGCCACTTACCAGGTATGTTGAAAGAATGTCGCCAATGTTGGCGTTTATTTCATAGGCTGTGTTATCGTTATAATCCGGAACGCCCAAACAAAGTCATATCATCGTCAAGAATACAAAAGAATCGCTTGCCAGCCTTTAGTTCAGGCACAGTACGTTGCTCTATCGCTCTAGGTTATGAAAGTGATATAAGAGCCAACTCTTCTCTAACACAACTAGATCAAAATTCCTTGGCTAGCTGCACGCCTCAACGTCAACCTAATGCAGCCGAAGAAACGGCTAGTATGAAAAATTCTCTGCCTTCAGCTGAAAACTGTCATAATGAAGGAAAACCTTTGTTAGATGATCTTGAAAGTAAGATCCAAATTAAAGTTGTTTGTATTGGAGAAATACAACTACCTAATCGTCAACGTCCGAATACTACAGCGTCTATTATATCGTATAAAAGTAAAATATCACCTAACGAAGGAGATGAGCACGATTTGAAACTGTGTACAAGTTGTCGCTTACCTTAACGAGCCGATTTGCATAATCCTCCCAATCTTCACTTCTTCCTCCCAATGTCACTTAGGTTAGTTTACCTATTCCTATAATTGTGAATGATTGACACACGACGTTCGTACGTATTTGGAAGCAAAGCAAAGTTGTATTTTTAATTTTTTATTTATAAGTTTTTCTAGATCATAGACACTGAACAATGAATTCTTAAAGTCATTTGATAAAAGAAGAAAAAATACAAATTTAAAACTAAGTACTATGATTTCCTTATACTAATTTCATTGAATTGTAACATAAATACTAATTTCAAATTACATATGAGTATACCGATTAAGAGTGCTGATGATTAAATCGTAGCTGGTTTCGAAAATGCATTCCACTCGGCTAATATCGGAATGATTTTTAAATATTCTTAAACGACTACAATTTAATTTAATTTTGAAAATGTTTTAGGAATAAATGAACTTGAGCCAAAATGAAAATGATTTACAGAATTCTTTATTATTATGATCTTTTCAGAGGCAAATTATTGTTTGTTTTTTTTGTGTTATTTATTTTGACTGATTTTACATTTTAAATTGCAATTTTTTTTAAATCAATATTTTCTTACACTTTTTGGTTTATTGTTAATTTTTATTTTGATTTGTTTTTAAATTATTAGATATTTTTCTTTACATGTCAAACTTTTTAAATAATAAAAACTTATTCAACTGGAAAAAGAACCGTTGAAAACAAATGATTATTAAAATATATCATAGCTTGATTGCTTTGTAATCATATTATTGTTTCACACAACGTTTAATGATTATTTTTAATTTCAAATGCTTTTGAATAGAATAATTTTTTTGCAAAGACATTAAATATTTGTTTGCATTTTAGCCGATCTATACCGCTTTTATAAATAAATATTTGATATAACTATCATTAAATTTAGCTTTATATTTTACTCTAACATAAATCTCCTTAACTTTGTCTTAACCAAAAGGAATTTTCCTTAGTGTTACACACGAAATTACAAACTTTTATAAACCTCCAGTCTTCACTGGTGGTAGCAGAGTGTATGATAACGAGGAGAGAATTTAAGAGATAAGAAGAAGAAAAACAAGTCATCAATATAAGTATAGCTCGAAAACAACGATAATATTAATGCCAGCAATATTTAGGCCATAATTTACCTTAATGTAACTCTACTCTTCGATACTGTTTGCGTATTTAAATGAACATTGTAGCGCCGCTATAGTTATGTATTTATTTATGTTGCTTTGTTTTATATTTTTGTTTGTGTAATTATTATTTCTTTTAGTATCGAAAACTATTAATTAAACTTTTTAACGGTCAATCATTTAAAATCATCTTATTTTCAAATAACCGATTATTTTGGTATTAAATGCAACACTGTGTAATAAATAACACCTGTGTACAGTTTTGAAGCCATATGTAACTTTAAGTATCATGTATTTCGTTTTATATCATATTCGTTTGTTAGTTGTAGATAAGAATTGATTTTAATAAAACACTCTGCATTTAGCTTTCGAGCTGTAAACACCACATCGGAGTTTTAATAAACATAAACTAATAAAAACAATTAACCCTTGAGGACTATTAAGCCCCTTGTGGACATTGTTAGTCTGAGAACTAAAGCTGACCAAGCGTCTCTTTAGGACCAGACAATAATAAACCAATAATATAAAATTAGCACCTCGCTACATTGGCGCCCAACGTTAATAAAATTAAATAAAATTGTTTAATAATTTAAACTAATTTTATTTGTCAAAATAATATTTTGTCATACATACTACATACATTCATTTGTACATAAGTACACTTTTACCTTTGGAGATTTTGGTGGATACACAATTTTTTCATTGCTGCTGCTATTGTTGTTGTATTTATTACGGGATCACAATATCAATAAATAAAAATTTCTTCTACTGTTGTTGTTGCGTTACATTGTGTAAATTCTACATTCTTTTGTCACATTGTTTTATTTTGCTGTGGCTAAAAATTATAAATTGTTGTTTTTGGAATTCTTGTTGGTGTCTATCAGAATTTTATGATAGTGTTGCTTAACCATATATATACGTAAAAATTATTCAAAATGCCCAGAATTACCATGAACTCACAAAATGCTAATAACACAACTGCGAGAAATAATGTTGTTACTCCTATTAGAGGTCCCAGTGCCACTGCGTCTACTATTTCTGCATCTAGTATTTTACCTGAAAGTGTCCCACAAACTTCATGTCCCAACGAAACCAATCAATCAGAAACGAATACTGCAGCAAATCCCCAAATGATAAGCCTTACTCAGCGTCAGTTTTCAGACCTGTTAGGAAGCTTTAATATCAGATATGAGAATAAATCAACATTTAGTTCTTGTAGTGCAAGATTTAATGGCGGTCGTAGTACAACAAAAGTGGAGGATTTTATTGCCACTATTTTAGTTTTTAAAGAAGCTGAGAATATCTCAGACGAATTTGCCCTTTTAAGTCTGCCTCTTCTTCTTGAAGGATATGCATCCACATGGTGGCAAGGCGTAAAACATGAAGCCAGAACATTTGATGAAGCCATTACTTTGATGAGAAATGCTTTTTCACCTCCAAAGCCTGACTGGAGAATTTTTTCTGAAATATTTCAAGATAAACAAAAACTAAATGAACCAACCGATAATTTTATTTGTAGAAAGAGAAGATTATTTGCCCAACTTAAAGATAGACTATCTGAAAAAACTACAATAAATATGATTTTCTCGCAGATTAGTGTACAAATTCGAGAGAAAATCAGTAGAGATAGTGTCGAATCTTTCCAAGACCTATTGAGTAGAGCTCGCGAAATTGAACTAACTTTCATTGAAAATAATAAAACTATTCATAGGAAAATAGAGCCAAAAGAAAAACCAAATGCACGATGCACATATTGTAGGAAAAAAAATCACTCTGCAGATGTTTGCTACAAAAGAATAGAACAAGAAAGAAAAGGCAAACAGGAAGAGGTAAAATTGAGCTGTTATGGTTGCGGTGCTTCTGGTTATTACAGATCGAATTGTCCAACCTGCAACAACAAAACTGCTAATAATATGAATAGTCCAAAAGATCTTGATTTTAATAGTATCCACACAACTATAGTTGGTAGAAATGTTCCCACCGTGAATATAAACGTAAATGGTTTGAATGGAGAAGCCTATATGGACACAGCCGCTAGAACAAGCGTTGCTGGATACTACCTTTTTCGCAAACTTAAAGAAAAAGGAGCAGTTTTTCAAAATGTTTTAGCTGAAATAACCTTAGCCGATGGTTCTATAAGCAAGGATACAGTTTTGTCTACAATCGTAGATATAATAATTGGAAAACGATTAAAACGTATACGTTTCATTTGTTTGCCAAAAGCCCAAAATAATAGAACTCTACTAGGCATTGATTTTTTGGAGCAAAGTGGAATCGTGATGGATTTGGCACAAAGAACGTGGCACTTTAAGGATGAGCCTCAAAATATATTTGAGTTTAAAAATAAACCACATAAGACATATGAAACTGTCCCAATAAGCCAAACTTCAATTGAAGAGCAACCAAAAACTCCAAAACCGAAAAAGGCCATAGATGATTTTTTGACGTGGTTTGTTGAAATTAATAAAACACCAAACAGAACGTCTCCCATGAAAAACGAATACTCACCCAATGGTATCAATAAAATATTTGCCAATTGCTTACCAGATACGTATGAAAATCCTGAAATACCGGATTTATTTCCTCCCCTGAAAAAGGTAAAGTTTAGTAAACAATCCCCACCATATCCATACATAGAATTAAATGCTATAGACATTAAACTAAGAATAGATGAAGCTCCAAATCTAACAAAAACTCAAAAAGAAAATATTGAAAAACTTTTAGATGAAAAAAGAGAAATCTTTGAAAATATTTTCGAACCGATACATGGCGTTGAACACACCATTAATACAGGAGAACATGAGCCAATTGCTACCGCACCATACCGCCTTTCTCCTGCGATGAAAATAAAACTACGCCACGAACTTGATGAAATGTTAGAGAAAAGGGTGATTGAAGAAACCGAATCACCATGGGCGTTTCCAGTGGTATTAATACCTAAAAAGGATGGTAGTACAAGACTTTGTGTAGACTATAGACGTCTCAATGCCATTACAGTGACCGATACTTACCCACTGCCAAGGATGGACGATGTTTTACACGCTGCCAAAACTACACCTTTTATGACAACGTTAGATTTAAAGTCAGGGTATTGGCAAATTCAGGTAGCGATCAAAGATAAACCAAAAACAGCATTTACTACTCCCTATGGTATTTTTGTTTTCAACCGAATGCCTTTTGGTTTGAAAAATGCACCTGCAACGTTTCAGCGAATTATCGACAAATTTCGCCTGAGCTTACCCAATGTCCTTATATTGGCATACCTGGACGATATAATTATTTGTTCAAAAAATTTCGAATCACACATAAATGATCTTAGGCTCACATTCGAAAAGCTAAGATTACTTGGGTTTCATTTAAATAGAGAAAAATGTTTTTTCTGTAAACCTGAGGTCAAATATTTAGGACACATTTTGACAACAAATGGTCTTAAAATCGATCCAGAAAAAACTGTGGCAATTCTCAATCGTACAAAACCCAAAAACTTAAAGCAAGTTATATCTTTTCTACAAAGTTGTTCTTGGTTTCGTCGATTTATTCCAAATTTTGCAGAAATTTCGAAACCATTGTCTAATCTTACCAAAAAGAAAGCGGTTTGGAAATGGACAGCAGAAGAACAAGCATCGTTCGAAAAGTTAAAAGATCTTCTAACTTCACCTCCAGTTCTTCAACAAGTGAGGGAAAATGAAAAGTTTTATTTATATACAGATGCCAGCAACTATGCTTTAGGAGCTGTTCTAATGCAGGGGGAGAAATATGATGAAAAACCAATCGAATATGCCAGTAGATTGTTACTTCCTGCTGAACGAAACTATTCAACTACTGAAAGAGAAGCATTGGCAGTTGTATGGGCAATTAACAAATTTAGAGGCTATATTGAGGGGGCAGAGATTATCGTACTAACTGATCATCAACCGCTAAAATGGCTCTTTACGTTGAAGTCGCCCACAGGAAGACTAGCACGTTGGTCTCTTTTATTACAAAGCTACAATATAAGTTTCTCTTATACTCCTGGCAAACAAAACATAATTGCTGACACGTTATCTAGGCCTCCCTGCGAAAATAACAATTGCATGGAAACATGTGAATGTAATCACATTGAAGTGGATTTTCCTAGAAAATGTGCTGAGGAATTTCGAAGTGCACAGCTTGAAGATGAAGACATACGCAAAATAATATCCTCGTTTGAAAATAATGATAAAAATGTAACTCGCTATTCTGGTAGAGGATATATGATTATTGATGGAGTTCTCTATAGATACTGTTCAGAACAAGATTCAGAAAATGGACAAGTAGTTATACCAAAATCGTTACGTAAAGAAATCTTTTATAAATACCACAATGATGCAACAGCTGGTCACTATGGTATCGACAAAACAATTAGTCGTATTACGAGATTATTTTACTGGCCTGGTATAAGATTTGATATTGAAAAGTTCGTTAAATCATGTGATGATTGCAAGAAATATAAGTCAACCAACTTGAAACCTATGGGTTTATTACAAACTGTAAGCAGTAACAAACGTTTTGAAATAATTGCTGTTGATTTGTTTGGTCCCCTGCCGAGAACCAAAGATGGCTTGCAGTGGATTTTAATAGTGGAAGACTTATGTAGTCGCTGGGTTGAGTTATTTGCACTCAAAGAAGGCTCCGCAGAAAATTGTGCGTTAATCTTATTAAATGAAGTGATACTGAGATATGGCATTCCACGGAGAATTCATACTGACAACGGAACTCAATTCATATCATCGTTAATGCAAAAACTAACATTTTGTTTGAATATTAAACAAACATTTACTCCTATTTATCATCCAGAGTCAAATCCTGTTGAAAGAAAAAACAGAGATCTAAAAACTCAGTTGTCGTTTTTTGTTAAAAAGGAGCATACTAAGTGGAATTTAATGCTACCATCAATAAGGTTTGCCATGAACACGGCAAAGTGTAGTAGCACTGGTTATACCGCTGCTTATCTTACATTTGGTAGAGAGTTAAGAACACCAACAGAAATACAATATGACTTTAAAGCGATTGTGAAATCCGAAAATTTTATTCCACAGATAACTCCTCATTTATTACGTTTGGCAAACACGTTAGAGTTAGCAAAAGAATTTCAAGAGCAAATGCAAGATAAAAACAAAAACAGTGCAGATCGCACTCGTAGGCCACAAGCAAACATAAACATTGGTGAAAAAGTCCTAGTAGCCACACACATTTTAAGCAAATCGAACCAAGGCTTAACATCTAAGTTTACACCACGTCAAGACGGCCCATACATTGTGATATCCAAAAAAGGTTCATCCTGTTTTACAATTGCAAGTGAAGAAAACCTAAATGTACCTTTAGCTACACACCATGTATCAGCCCTAACTCCATATGAAGGTAGTTCATCAAAGCCGATATATCCAATACGAAAAAGAGGTCGTCCCAGAAATGATGAAAATCAATCCTGTTCCACACAGCGTAATAACAACAACAATAACAACATACTTGTACCTGTGCAACACAACAACCAAATTGCCGATCAACCAACATCGTTAAAGCAAAGAAGGTCAACGCGTCTCCAAAATCAACAATCAAAATTCAGTCCACGGAAGTAGTTCAAGTTTTGGATGCTGTTACATAATCGGGACGATTTAATGCAACAGAGGGGGAGATTGTAGCGCCGCTATAGTTATGTATTTATTTATGTTGCTTTGTTTTATATTTTTGTTTGTGTAATTATTATTTCTTTTAGTATCGAAAACTATTAATTAAACTTTTTAACGGTCAATCATTTAAAATCATCTTATTTTCAAATAACCGATTATTTTGGTATTAAATGCAACACTGTGTAATAAATAACACCTGTGTACAGTTTTGAAGCCATATGTAACTTTAAGTATCATGTATTTCGTTTTATATCATATTCGTTTGTTAGTTGTAGATAAGAATTGATTTTAATAAAACACTCTGCATTTAGCTTTCGAGCTGTAAACACCACATCGGAGTTTTAATAAACATAAACTAATAAAAACAATTAACCCTTGAGGACTATTAAGCCCCTTGTGGACATTGTTAGTCTGAGAACTAAAGCTGACCAAGCGTCTCTTTAGGACCAGACAATAATAAACCAATAATATAAAATTAGCACCTCGCTACAACATTAAATATGCTTTGCAGCAGCAGCAGCAGCAGCAGCAGCACCATCAGCAGCAGGATTACCAATAAATCTTTGTCAACTTTAGTAAAGGAATGTGAAAATATTTTTACATTCAAGTCCCAACATAATCGCACACATTCTTGACAAGATTTGTGAAAGAATTTCAAAAAGTGTATGTAAGTACGCTACACATATTGAAAAAAAGAAAAATTAATAAAATAAATAATTTAAAAATTTGTATATACATATGTATGTATACATATGTATGTACATATGTATGCGTATAATTTGCACTTATAATTCACACATACATACATACATACACATTTTTTTGCTGATAGATACATATCAAAAGAATTAGTACTTTCTCTAGTTTATGTGGTACTTTTCATTATTTCAACGTTTATGAAGTTAGAATTCCGAAAATAGCGACTATTAATAGAAGTAAGATGGAAAATATTATGGGCGACCGAAAAAGTACTTTTTTTGATTGTTAAGGTACTTTTTGTATTTTCTACGTTAATGGATCTAAAATTTTTGAAATTAAAAGCTATTGATCCGAGCTGAGACTGAAAATGTTATGGGCGAGCGAAAAGGTAGTTTTTTGATTGTTAAGGTACTTTTTGTATTTCCTACGTTTATTAATCTAAATTTTTGAAATTAAAAACTATTGATCCGAGCTAAGACTGAAAATGTTATGGGCGACCGAAAAAGTACTTTTTTGATTGTTATGGTACTCTTTGTATTTTTTACGTTTATTAATCTAAATTTTTGAAATAAAAAAACTATTAATCCGAGCTGAGACTGAAAATGTTATGGGCGACCGAAAAAGTACTTTTTTGATTGTTTTGATTGGTACTCTTTGTATTTTCTGCGTTTATTAATCTAAATTTTTTAAATAAAAAACTATTGATCCGAGCTGAGACTGAAAATGTTATGGGCGACCGAAACGGTACCTTATTGCCTTTTTTGTACTTTTTGTATTTTTTATACTGAATAAGGGCTTTTTGATTTCGAGTGAGACTAATGTTATGGGCGACTAAGAAGGTACTTTTCGCATTATTTTAATATACTTTAAGTTTTTTCTACGTTTATGAAACTAGAATCGTAAAATTAGGGATTATTGGTTCCAGGTGAGACCGAAAAATGTTATGAGCGACCAAAAAGGTACTTTCTTGTATTTTCATGGTTCCTTTTGTGACCTATTGAGACGAGGTGACACCGAAAAATGTTAGGAGCGACCAAAAAGTTAAATTTTCGAATTTTTATGGTTCTTTTGAATCTTCTACGTTTATGAAGCTAGAATTTTTTATAGTAATGACTATAGATACAAGGTGAGACTGAAAATATTATGGGCGACGAAAAAGGTACTTTGTTTTTCTAAATAAAATGAAACAGAAAAACAAGTTTTCATATATTTAATGAAAAATAATGGGGGGGTGCTTTAATACCATGTGAGATAAGGCCATGATGGCTTTATCTCTCATTCAATAGAGAGATAAAACCTTTTTTATTTTTTTTTAATTTGAATGAGAGGTAAAGCCATCATGGCCTTATCTCACATTAGCAATATTAGAAAATGGCTTTATCCCTCATTTCAGTTTTGAAGAACTTTTGCATTTTACATTGATTAATACTTTTCTTATTTTTATAATTAATTAATTTTTATTCTTGTGACGCACGCAGGAAAACTTTATTCAGCGAAGCTACCTGCCGCGTCCAACTGGAGGAGAAAACCCGTAAGCACGGCCGCAGGCCGCCACGCGGAAAAACTTTAGTATACGAGGCCAGATTACAATACTTAACTTTAGTGTCTCCGAGAAGACATTTTTTTACAGAATGTTATTATTATTGGAATCTGACTTCGCATACTTCCTCCTCCAGTTAGACGCGGCAGGTGGCTTCGCTGAATAAAGTTTTCCTGCGTTCGTCACAAGAATAAAAATTAATTAATTATAAAAATAATTATAACAATATTCTGAAAAAATATGGCTTTATCTCTCATTTGCGAAAAAAAATATGGCTTTATCTCTCATTTCGCAAAATTTTAAATATGGCCTTACCTCTCAATGATTGGGCAATAAGGCCATTATGGCTTTATCTCCCATTCAATTGAGCATTAAAGCCATCATGGCCTTATCTCACATGGTATTAAAGCACCCCCCCAAAATAATTTAATAAGGCAAACTTTTTTAATATTCGCTATAAATGATTTTACTAAAGCTTTTGATTTAGTAGATCATGAAATAATGTTACGGAAATTAATGAAATATGGTGTTCAGGGAAGAGAACTTTTATTGTTTAAAAATTATTTTGTTAATAGAAAGCAATATGTTAATATAAACAACAACGACAGTTTTCTTGGTTCTGTTGATTATGGTGTACCGCAGGGTAGTGGATTGGGCCCTCTTTTGTTTTCTATATACTTAAATGATTTAAAAAATCTAAATTTAGATGGGCAACTTTTTATGTTTGCAGACGATGTGTACTTGTTTTACCCCTACAAGTATGATTTATCACTTGAAACAAGAATTGAAAGAGATGCTGCTTTGATATTTGAATTTGCGCGATTAAATCGATTATTTCTTAACACTGATAACACCAAATTGATACGCTTTAGACGCTTTTAAGTATAAATAGTGATTTCAACGTGTTTATTAATGAAAAGGCTGTTTATGAAACCCATTCCGTTAAGTATTTGGGAATCACATTGCAAAGTAAGTTGTCATGGGATTTACATATAACTGATTTGAAAAGGAAAATAGCTCCAGCAATTGGAATTTTATATAAATTAGGAAACAAACTTGATGTTAAATCAAAGATGATGATATTTCAATCTTTAATTCAATCGCATTTGAATTACTTAGCAATTATATATGCTTACAATATAAGTAACATTACACTGAAATCGCTTCAATGCATGCAAAACAAAGCATTAAAAATTATTTATAAACTACCAATACTGTATTCAACTGTCACATTGTACAAAGATATAAGCAAAACATTTTACCAATTTATGGATTGCATGATTATCAGGTGTTAATGTTTGTTTTTAAATGCATTAACCATATTGGTCACCTAAGCATAACATTTTCTCAACAGCAATCTAGTTATAATTCACGAAACAGAACAAATGTAAGAATTTCTCGATGTAGACTAGAAACTACCAAGCAACGTATTGATTACGTGGGTGCTGTAAAATTCAATTGTTTACATGTAGATTTGAAAGCAATTAATCGAATTTCACTATTTAAATCGTCTTTTAAACAACACTTACTTAACAACTTTGAAACGCTTTTGTAATTTTTTATTTTTTTGTAAAACTGTTTTTATACTTATTTTAGTAATTTAATAATCTTAACATTAAATTAAATCTTTTATTTGTACCTTTGACAATGAATTAATTTGCTAACTTGCCTCAATAATGCCTTACGGTGCTGAGGCCGAAATTGAAATGTATTTGAAATATTTTGTACAAATAAAATTTTTTCTGTAGAAAAGCTTTTTCTTAGAAACCCAAAAAAAAAAAGGATAGCCAATATCAAAAATTAAAACGTTCGTTATATCAGATTTTCGATGCACCGAGATTCGTTATATCAAGTCCTACCTGTACTCTGTTTTTATTTGTGCACAATTTTTAGCAATTTTGTTGTTTCACACAAATAATTGGACATAAAAAATAATTTTTCTATCGAGTAAACCAAAAAATGTATACCGTACAAATACAAATATCGTAGGAAAATACGAAAGAAAATGTTGCTTGTATGTTGACAGAAACATTTCATATGTTTCTTACGCAATAAACAGAGCGTACTGATTTTACAACATTATTCTACAAGTTTATAACTCTTAAGTTTTTTATAAGGAATTTGACAACAGTTTGCACAAAATATTGAACTGAATACCGGGCTTATGGTATAAAAAACATAACAGAGTAAAGTCACATTTACAACAAGATTACGATCGAAAGGGTTGAATGCTAAACGTGCTACTAACATTCAATATATAAAATCTAGACAGAACATGTACATGATGGTGAAAGGCATTATCAAATTCGATATGGCCGAATATAGCTCTCCTACCTTTTGAAGTACTAAATGATAAGAACCACAGTTGTATAATAAAGTAGTTATCAGGTTTAAGAAGCATTTGATACAAACTAACTCGTAACAATTACAACTACTTACAGTGAACTCGCAGAAACGTGAACTAGTTTTTACCAAGGATTGTCACGTTTTCGATTGCATTTTTTCTACAATATATTTTAGTCTCTTTTATCTTTTATTTAATTTAAAATAAAGTATGTACGTTATTTTCACCCATGAGACATGTTTTGATTCAACTTTTTGTAAGCTTCTGCCATATTTTAATGTACTAAATAGCTACTATGGTTTGCAAAAGAATTTTTAAGATACTTATTTCTCAATGATTTATTGAATTCATCTTAAATAGAGGTTTAGCAGGGTTATTTTCCTTAATTTTATTGTGCAACTCAATAGCTTTCTTTAAATTATAATGCCGCTAACCGGTAGGTTTTTATATCGAAGTTGGGTAAACCATTTGTACAGAGATTTTTCCATTTTTGGAAGCTCCGAAGTATGCAGAGTTTTCCGTTTTCCGTTTTCCAAGACCCTAAAATGTATTATTAACGCATTTCGAAATTGCCAGTTACAGATGAACCTTTGCGTAAAAGCCCTAAAATATCTGACTTTTCTTCAAGATTTAACACTTTTGGTTTTTATACCCTCCACAGAGTGAAAAATTGTATGTAGTAGGTTTGTCATTCCGTGTGAAATTTCTACAATTTTCATTTCCGACCCCATAAAGTATATATTTTCTGAAAGCTTATGAATAGGGGAGTCGATTAAGCTCTGCCAGTCTGTCTGTCTGTCCGTGTGTATATTGAAATCAACTTTTTGAAGTCCCCCGACATCGCTTGGACCCGAGGGAGGCAGAAATATTTGGGAGTAGATTGGTATTGAAAATCAGAAACTTTGGTACATAAACAACTGAGATATGAGCAAAAACCCACGACCACCTCGATTTTTTTTTCACAAAAACAACATTACAACAACAACAACATACAAACATGTATACTGGTTAGAGAAAACGTGGCATCGAATCCTAGCTGAAGCAAACAAAAATTTTTTTTTATTTTTTTATATTTTTTTTTTTTAATTTTTTTTTTATTTTTTTTTATTATTTATTTAATATATTATTTATTTTTTTTTTGTTTTATATTTATTATATATATTTTAATTATTTTTTTTTATTTTTTTTTTAACATACATACGTAAATTTATAATTTTGCAATGGAATGTTTTTATATATGTGTGTTTTTTATATATATGCCGAATATAGCGCTCTTACTTTTTTATTAGACATATTTTCAATAAAAATATTTTTAGAGATCACTTGCTTATATTATTTATATACCTACTAGCTAATACCCGGTGTGCTTTGCCACCCTAAATTTTAGTATTTAATTCATATGGCAGGTGCCACGCCCACTATTGTTAATGCACCCATTTTTCCATAAATGTTTATTTGAATATCAAATTTGCTTTTGCAAAATTTTACTACTCTAATCGATATCGTTTTCCAAATATACGAATTTTAGTAATTAATTCAAATGGTAGGTGCCACGCCTACTATTGTTAATGCACCCATTTTTTTCATAAATGTTTATTTGAATATCAAATTTGCTTTTGCAAAATTTTACTACTCTAATCGATATCGTTTTCCAAATATACGAATTTTAGTAATTAATTCATATGGTAGGTGCCACGCCTACTATTATTAATGCACCCATTTTTTTCATAAATGTTTATTTGAATATCAAAGTTGCTCTTGCAAAATTTTACTACTCTAATCGATATCGTTTTCCAAATATACGAATTTTAGAATTTAATTCATGTGGCCACGCCTACTATTGAAAGTCCGCCCATTTTTTACCCAAATGTTTGTGTGGATGTTAAAGTTGACCGTACTTTATTTGAAGACTCTAGCTGCATTAACTTTCGTGATATATATATTTAATACTTATTCTTTAATAAGGCGTGGCACCCCGCCCACTAACAATTTCAAACCAAAGAATAGCCCATTGTTCCTTCCAGACATACAGAAAGATTCTGTGAAAATTTCAAGGAAATCGGTTCAGCCGTTTAACCGTCTATAAAGCACAAACAAACATACAAACATATAAACATATAAACATACAAACACATATTGATTTTTATATATATAGATATGTATAGTCCGCACAGAGAGATGCTTCCAGTAGAACTGCCGCTACTAAAGCTATTTATCATGCAACAAAAGTTGTTTAAAACAAACAAACTACGAAATTCTTCTGCGGGGAATCCCAAATTTTTTTGGGTGGTTCATGTTACTGGATGTTCACGTTTCTGCGAGTTCACTGTATTTCAAAAAAAATATTTTGTATAGAAGAAGCATCAATAAATACAAAAGATTGATAATTTATGTGCATAAATATGTATGTAAACTCTATAACAAGTCGCAACTACCTACTAACACAATTTGCTAGAATAAAAGCATAAACAGCATTTTTTCGGTTACTGAGAACAATTTCATATTATTAACATTATTTGTGTGAAAAAGATTTTTTTTGTTAGTTCTTTTTACTGTTGTAGCTCAATTAGATAAATTTTACTTGAAACTGGCTAGAATTTACCAAAGTCTTCTTAACAAAAAAAATAAAAAAATATCGTTTGCCGTTAAAGTATTTACGCAATTAGAATCAATAAAATGTTTTCACTGTATTATTTACAAAACGCTTGATTAGACCATTTCTTTCTTTTGGATACATACATACATACATACATACATACATACACACATATATACCCTTGACCCTAATGTGCTTTTGTGTAAATAAAGCATATTTAAAAAGGGTCGCTTTTAACAAATGATATTTAGCAAAAAAGAACAAAAACAAAAAAAAGACATTGAATTGTTCCTTAATAAGCTTATTTTGCTTTTAATGAAGCATTTTGTTTGTTATATAAAAATAAAATCATTCAATTTACTAATACAAATACTCCTACATATAGTGAACAGAAGTTGTTCTGTACTATTACCCTGGCTTTTTCAAATCAAATTATTTTGTGCGTTCAGCAGTGTTGAATGCAATAGCAGTGTGTTAATTAAATATTTTGTTAATTGTGTTATATAAGCTGTATTATGATAAGTTCTTCACGTTTTTAGCCGTGTGTATTCTATCACTATCACAAATAAATGTAACGTTTTCATAAGAAAATTAAAAATGTACCTGAGCCCAAGGCATATTAATTCATCAGGTAATTGCAGTTCGGAGAAAATTTGTTTGTTAATATTTTTTATATATGAAGTTTGACATTTGAAATAAAGAAAGAGAGAAGAGAAATTTGTTTTTTATCTATAGACTTTGACAGCTGAAACTTAAAATAAGTGCGGAAACAAATAATCAGCTGACGAAACAAGACTACCTGATGAATAAATGTGCGTTGATTCACAAGATAGTCTTGTAGCAGCAGCTGTTTGGCAAGCACAATGTCAAAATTTATTGAATTCGCCTTGATTTATTTATGCAGAGATGGAAAATGAAAGTTTAGTTAAGGTGAAGGCAAATCGAATTCATACAGGTGAAATCATCAGCACAGCTGATGGGAAGCATAAATTAAAAATTTTTTTAAATTGGCTTTGATTTAATTTATTAATGCAGGAATGGAAAACGAGATTTTGGTTTCGTTATTAAACAATTAACTTAAGTGTACTTTATTGATAAAAAATTTAACAAATTTATGTATATTTATGTTGCTCTTGCAAAATTTATAATGTGTATCACGAATATATATTCTTTTTTTTATGAAATTTTATTAAATTAAGCCTATAATAACAACTTTTCCATCCCTGAATTCGCCTTCGGCTGGGCTTAATAGTTCACCTGCTGTGAATTCGCCTTGATAAACATAAATAAGTTTGATTGCATTTTTGTACAAAATATAAAGCGAATTCAGAATCAGCTGTGTTTCAATGGTCACCTGTATAAATTCGCCTTAAACTCTATTTAATATTCATCAGTGATTGTCAAATTGAACTTATCTCAAATCTTAAATCAGCTTTCGCAAAGAACAGTGTTGCCAGTTTAAAGCTCATCACTTAAAAATTATAATTATTGTATTTAAGAAAGTCAATTGTTAATCAGTGTCGTTTATAAATATAAAGGCATTTCCTTCAGGAATTAAATCAAAAATAATTTCATTAATAAAGTAAACATTACGAAAAAGTTGTTCATTCAAATATTTTGCCAAAGTATTTTTACAATGATGACGCCCACAATTTTGAACACAACTCTATGCATATACATACATACATATGCCTGAGTGTATGAGTAAAGTAAAAATTTTATTACTTGGTAATTGCCATTTATGTACGAAATTCTACAACAAAGTTAACAGTAATAACCGCTCTGCTCTGCGGTTTAATTTCATTACATTTTTTACTCTTTCTAGTTGACTTCCATTAGTTTTATTGATAGAGATGCATTTATGATTTTATATTGCCGGTGCTATGCACACAGTACAGGTGTGAGTAGTCGTATCTACAACCTAAGATACAATGTTTTATTATTTTGTAATTTAATTGTAGCATAAAAAATATAATAAATTTTCTTCTTGTTTTCAACACATTCATAGCTTTTGTACGTGATGTATGTAGGTGTGTATGTACATATGTTTCTTTTAAGAAAATGTAACAATAACGTATGACTTTGCAATGTGAGAATATTACTTAGAGGAGAAGAAAAGTAATAAATTGCATACATATGTATACCATGTATGTATGTATGTATGTATGTTGTTGTTGTAATTGTGAAAAAAACGAGGTGGTCGTGGGTTTTTGCTCATATCTCAGTTCTTTATGTACCGATGTTTCTGATTTTCAATACCGATCTACTCCCGAATATTTTTGATATTTTAATACCTCACCCGGGTCCAGGCGATGTCGGGTGGTTCCGAGAAGTTGATTTCAACATACACACGGACAAACGGTCAGACGGACAGAGCTTAATCGACTCCCCTATTCTTAAGCTTTCAGAAAATATATACTTTATGGGGTCGAAATGAAAATTGTACAAATTTTACACGGAATGACAAACCTTTATGTACCTTAATTCACTGTGTGAAGGGTATAAAAAGGGGGATTTTCCGTGTAAGTCTAATGCAGTCGCAGTTTAAAAGTTTCTAGAAATGTGACCGATGCTATGAATTGTTACAAGGAAATTTATTTAAAAAAAAAGCTGTCAGATTCCAACAAACTTTAAACAAAAATCAGCAAGATTGACAATTTTAACCGTGGAAATGGTAATTAATTTTGATGTCTCAAGCTCAGAATAAAAAACTAACACATCGGTACAGACTTTTACTTTTTAATTTATGTTTTATGAATTTCGTATTTTTAATTTTAATCTTAATATTTTTGTTATGTTTTTTTAAGTGTTTTTCATGAACTGATATTTTTAGTTTAATAAAAACTATTATTACAAAAATATTAATACAAAATTAATATTTTCTATTGAAAAAAACAAATTTCTTAACTAAAATTATGAGAGTCGGAACGAATTAAATGAAAATTAATACAAATGTATAGAAAACGGCGATTCGGTTTGCGTTGCTTCAGTTTGCGTCTCGTTTTTTCGGTCCCAATTAGCGATGTATGAGTGTATACAGTTTTGTTTCAAAAATGTTAAAAGTGCTTTTAAGCAATTTTAACAATATTAGAACAATAAAGTCTATAAAATGTATTAAAACATAACAGGATCGAAATGTGTATATTAAATTATATTTGACAAGAAAAGACAGAAGCAACTAAAATTGTATAACAATTTGTTTAACTTTTTGTCTCCAACAAATACGAAAGATAAAAAGGAAACAATTTTTAAAATTATTGGTTGTCATGGTGTCTTTTTTTATTTTATAGCACTTAAAATACATACATACATACATACATACATTCAACATCAAAGATATTTTCTTGAAAATTCATAAAAAGAAACTCTTCTATACTGTAACATGTCATAAACATTATTTTAAATTTTATTATATAAATATAGATAGATACACCTGTCAATTAACTTTTGTATTAAATAAAGCGAAGATAATGTTGCCATTCTTCAAAATGTCAACGAAAAGTGTGTACAGTATTGTGCCGAAAACTAGCAACAAGAGTAGGATAAACTGTATTTCAATATTATTCAAGCATTTTTATATCCAAACCCAAAAGAAAAAGTCCCTTTGGTTACACTCCAAATATAAAAGCATATATTTTCCAAGTCATCATTTTAGGGCGATTTAGCATCTTTATCTTTGTTGTAAGCACGATAGAGCTTGAACTAAAAATGCTAGAAGGATGACATTAAGTTAAGAGTAGGTTATGCAAAGAAATAATTCTTGGACAAAATACCTCAGCGATTGAAGGCTACATAGTCGCGAGAGATCAAATTTATTTCTTGGGTAGAAAAATGTGTTTCCCCAAAACTTGTTCAAGTTTGTGCTTTACGAAAGGAGTTATTAATCAAAATTGTATGAAATGTATTCCATATAATTTTTTTATGGTCCATTAACGTTCTATATAGACAAAGAATTTGGAAAAATAAAAGACAATAGCTAAGTTCAGAAAGAATATTACACTTATACGCCGATTTCTTAACGCCCATCTACCATATTAGACATACTCTACTATATATATGTATATTTATACCCTTTACCTTTGGTACCAATAGTATATGTGTATATCAGTGATCGGCTTTGAGTCGTTTTTTCAATATTTATAGTGAGTCATAAAATTTGAGTAAAAGTGCGTATAAATCGTTAAAATTTAACTGAGCTGACGTACGCATGCCCACAACAACGTTGATTTATAAGTAAAACTCACAATGAACATAAATACGTCGTAGTTATACTCATGGCGTCTCATATTTATATGATTTGCCAGACTACTCACATTGATTCATATTTTACAGAAACTACTTATCTTCATAGAATGAAGCAAGTTGACTCAACAACAAAACCATTAACAGCTCTCATTTGTATGAAGAATAAACAATGTTGCCAGGTCGGAGAGTGCAAGATATTTTTTGGCCGCCAGAAAATTTGCAATTTTACAATGTGTAATATACAATTTTTGCAAGTATCACTATTTAATTTTTAAATAAATGCAACTGATTATGGCCTTTAGGCTAAGTTTTGGTTGGCTTTTAAAATAAGACAGCTATTTTGTGTTTTTTATTTTCATGTTTCGATTTTTTGCAGCAAATTAAAAAACTGCGTTCTTAGGTGCTCACTTAAATTTGAAAGATTTTACGCAAAAACCAAATCTAAATCCCTTTAATAGACAACAAAGCAAGCACTTTATTTTTGCTTGTTCTTTGTCAAGTTTGTTAAGTTTAAATTGTCTATTTTTCAACAATCCACAATTATTATGATGAATGCCAAATTGTTATCTGGCAAGCCTAGTTAAAACACACAACTTCATAATGAGTATGCGAGTCATACTTGCTTTTGATCCTCTTTTTATCTTGCGTGAACGACAATAACAATCAACCGAGTCATACGTATTGCTGAATAAGAGTACTAAGTATAAGTACCTTAAATTAAAAAGTGGGTATAAGTGGTGAAGACTTTTCAATGAGTATGAATGCGCATAAATCAACGAAATAATGAATCATGATTCAAGTTGACTTACTTCATGAGTATTTGTTGTAGATCTCAGGTTTGTAATTTAGGATTGTTTTGTTTTTCATACAATTATACTTTCCATAGAAAATCAGTTTTATGAATAAGGCAGTATAAATATAAATTTTTTTTGAAAAGTATTCTACACTATTCGGAAAAATTATCTAAAACTTAGATTCCCAGCAAAAACTAGGTAATGACTTGCTCTTACTAAACAACATACTTTTCAATGACTATTACATACCGTCTGTCATACTAAGAAGTATTTTAGTAATAACTTGACTTATAGTGTGATAAAAAATATTTATTTTATGACATTTGCTGTGACAGTAAAATTTCTTATCGCCATTCAAATTTATAACTTTTTACAATTCTCATTTAGTTTAAGGCGTTTATGGTATAAGTAATAATGCTTTTGACAACAGCGGCAAAGCATTTAATTAACAAAGCGATGACTTATAGATTTTCACTGATTTTCAATTTTATATTAATGTAGCGCAGAAAAATGAAACCGAATTTTGCCTCCAATGACATCATAATTAGGTTTATCTGCCAAGTTTTAAGTAGTGAAGAACTGTTTTCTCATTATTTTGTAATTTGTTATTTTGCTGGGTTAGTTATATACTTGTTGTTGTTTATATTTTGCACAGCAGTGTAACACACATGTTTGGAATTTTCCTACACAATTGAGTGGCTGCGATATACATACTTGTACATTAACCGATATGTCAGCTACAAGTTAACTGACTGTTATTTAAGTTTAAAATGTATGCCAACCAACATTAAATAAAATGTCTCTATAACTAAAATATATATATTTACAAGAAAAGAAATTTATGTATGCATGTATGTTTGGGTATACATTTACAAGCACACAAATATAAGTATTAAAACAACAAACAATATAAATATCAATATCAATATGTAAATGTAAATTCCAATTTGAATTTACTTTGATATAAATACTATCTTCTTTGAAATATTTATATGATTTTTAAGGCACATAATTTTCTTGACATAAAGTTGATTTAGATACCATATTTACATACATACACATATATGTATGCGTGTATATTATAATGATATGAATACAACTTATATGTAAATGGAATTTTATTTGTCTCTCCCTAGAGTCTATAACGACAACTTTTTCTTCACACTATTTGTAATCAAAATTGACAGCAGAAAAAAAATCAATATTACTTTCCCAAACTATTACCTGGTCCCATTGCAAAATTAAACAAATAAGAGTGTTATATTCGGCCGAGCCGAATCTTATATACCCTAAACAACGTGTGGTCATGCAATAACAATTGTTTGTATCACCATTCATCTCATACAAAATACGTACATACATGTAAAAAACATACCAAAAAAAAATACAAAAATAAATATATTTATAATAAAAATAATAAAAAAAATTACAAAAATAAATTAAAAAATTAAAAAAAAATATAAAAAAAAATAATAAAATATAAATAATATATTAAATAAAATAAAACTTTTTTGGCTCAGCTGGGATTCGATGCCACGTTTACTCTAACCAGTATACACGTTTGTATGTATGTATGTATGTTGTTTTTGTAATGTTTTTGTGAAAAAAAATCGAGGTGGTCGTGGGTTTTTTCTCATATCTCAGTTGTTTATGTACCGATGTTTCTGATTTTCAATACCGACCTACTCCCAAATATTTCTGATATTATAATACCTCACCCGGGTCCAAGCGATGTCGGGGGGCATAAAAAAGTTGATTTCAACATACACACGGACAGACGGTCAGACGGACAGAGCTTAATCGACTCCCCTATTCAAAAGCTTTCAGAAAATATATACTTTATGGGGTCGGAAATGAAAATTGTAGAAATTACAAACGGAATGACAAAGCTATATACCAATACCCTTGTGCACCACAGGTGAAGGGTATAAAAATAGACACCATAAGGTTAATTTAATTGTATTCTAAAAATGGGACTACCGTGCGTATAAGTGATGAAATGTTTGAAATAAGAATAACACGCTCCCAAAATACATTATAACTCAGCACAAAAAGTTTAAAGCGGTGCATAGTAAATAACATTTTCAAAGACTTCTAAATCACTAGTGCAAAAGCATTCTTTCGTAATGACTCCCTAAATATAAACTAAAGGGTGTTTTTTTAAGCCCGATAGAACTTGAAATTGTAAAAAATAACACAAAAAATTAAATTGTAATCAAAATTTTTTTTTTATTCGAAAGATCAATACGTGACATTAACATTTGAAAATGATTTCGCGCATATGGGCACCGCGGCTGTTCTTGACGAAGCGCATTCTGGACGTCCAATTTTCGGCAACTTTTTCGAGCACTGCTGGCCGTATGTCACGAATAACACGAACAATGCTGGCCTCCAAGGCGTCAATTGTTGCTGGTTTATCAGCATAAGCCAGTGACTTCACGTAGCCCCACAGGAAATAATCGAGAGGTGTTTCCTGCGACCGACGACGAATCGATGAATTTGGATCTTCTTCCACACTTTCGTTTACAGCGGCGATATTCTCTTCAGTACGCACATTTCTTCGACGTGTTGGTGTTATTGCATCCTCTAGAGAGTATGTGGTACGAAATCTATCCACAGTTCGACGAATGGCTTGTTCACATGGACGATTATGTACGCCATATACATGACGAAGTCGTCTATAAGTTGCGCGAATCGACGACTGATTTTCAAAGTAAATTTGGATAATTTCGTAGCGTTGTTCAAGCGTGAGTCTATTCATGATGATTTGTCAGAGTATACTGAAACGATAAAAAAAAATATTTCATCAAAATTTAATTTTTTGTGTTACTTTTTACAATTTAAAGTTCTATCTAGCAAAAAAAAACACCCTTTAGTTTGTCATAAATAATGTGCTTCAAAATACATGCAAATGCATGCAAATATTTTAAACAATTCATGTAAACAAACAAAATCAACTCATGAAACATCGGGTCCTTTTACCTGATATGCGTGAGTTCTATGCACTTATAATGCAGTGCAGTTCATTGATATATTCATGTAGATATATGATCTACAACAGAGATCTGCAACGAATACTCATGAAGTAAGTCAACTTGAATCATGATTCATTATTTCGTTGATATATACGCATTCATACTTATTGAAAAGTCTTCACTACTTATACTCACTTTTTAATTTAAGGTACTTATAATAATAATTATATCAACAAATATGACTTAGTTGATTGCTATTGTCGTTCACGTAAAGTAAAAAGACGCTCAAAAGCAAGAATGACTCGCATACTCATTATGAAGTTGTGTGTTTGAACTAAGCTTGTCAGATAACATTTTGGCATTTACCATAATAATTGTGGATTGTTAAAAAAACTAGACAATTAAAACTAAACAAAATAATACAAAAACAACAAGCAAAAATAAAGTGCTTGCTTTGATGTCTGTTTAAGAGATTTGTTTTTTTTTTTGCGTTTTATCTTTCAAATTTAAATGAGCCTCTAAAAACGCAATTTTTTAATTTGCTGCAAAAAATTCAAACATGAAAATAAAAAACACAATATAGCTTATTGTTTACCTCTTATTATGGAAGCCAACCAAAACTTAGCCTAAAGGCCATAATCAGTTGCAATAATTAAAAAATTAAATTAAATACTGATACTTGCAAAAGTTGTATATTACACATTGTAAAATTGCAAATTTTCTTGCGGCCAAAAAATATCTTGCAATCTCCGACCTGGCAACATTGTTTATTCTTTATACAAATGAGAGCTGTTAATGGTTTTGTTGTTGAGTCAACTTGCTTCCTTCAATGAAGATAAGTTGTTTCTTAAAAATATGAATTAACGTGAGAAGTCTTGCAAATCATATAAATATAAGACGCTATGAGTATAACTACGACGTCGTATTAATGTTCATTGTGAGTTGAACTTTTAAATCAACTTTGTTGTGGTTATGCGTTCGTCAGCTCAGTTAAATTTCAATGAGTTATTCGCACTTATACTCAAAGTTTATGACTCACTATGAATATCGGAAAGACTACTCAAAGCTGATCACCGATCTACAATGACACGCTTATTTTAAAATCATTATTGTTTTCATTGTTTTAATTGAACCATTAGTTTAACCCCTACAAAATCACGTCTTTGTCATCTTTATTTTTTGCTGGAAAGTTCAAATGCATTAATGGGACTACAGTGCGTATGAGTTTCAAAAATGTTCTCAATAACAATTATACGCCCCCAAAATACATAAAGTTACCCCAAATCTCGTCGTTATTTGGTTAATACCATGGCGTAATTACATAAGGTGATAGCGTAAAGGAGAGCAATTTTTGTCTCTCTTTTTTTTATATGGAGTTTGACAATTCTTGGCACCGGAATCTCTTTTTTTATATAGAGTTTGACAAACATTGGCTCACAAAAAAATAATCAGCGGGCCGGCACCGCCACCTGTATAAGTGTAGCCTGGTTAATACTACATTTACACCTGACCGAAATCTAGAAGATTTGATTTAAAATCTTTATTAAAATCTAAACCGAACACCCAGTACGTGACATAAGTGGAAATCTGCTCATCACTGACCAGGAACAACTCCAAAGATGGAAAGAACATTTTTCTACGGTATTAAACAACATGATTGATCCTGCAGCTCAACCACCTATTTTCGCAAGTTCTATCACTGCAATAAACCCTAGGATTCGAATCTCGCCCCCAAGCCTTGCAGAAATCATAGCAGCTATAAAACAGCTTCCAAATGGCAAAGCTGCGGGTACCGATGGTATCCCAGCTGAAATATATAAATGCGACCCAAACCTTACGGCTGAACTACTACACCCCCTTATATGTGAATCGTGGGAAATTGAGTCCTTTCCAGACGAATGGAAGGATGGTATAATAGTCAAGATTGCAAAGAAAGGAGACCTGGAGAACTGCAGCAATTGGCGAGGCATATGTGTGTTACCAACCATAGCAAAGATAATTGCAAAAATAATCCTTAATCGCGTTAAAGAGCACCTAGAAAATACCATCAGCTCATGCCAAGCCGGTTTTCGCAGTGGATATTCCTGTGCGGATTATATCAACACCTTACGAATAATCACAGAGCAGTGTGTGGAATTTTACTCCAAGCTCCTTCTTCTTTTTATTGATTTTGAAAAAGCTTTCGATAGTATTAACCGGGAGTTCATATGGTTAGCTTTGCAAAGAAGAGGTATACCGGAAAAACTTATATCACTGATCAAGGAAAGTTATAAGCAAGCCAGATGTTTCGTTCTTCACAAGGGGAAGCTATCTGACCCATTTATGGTGCAAAGTGGAGTTCGCCAGGGATGTATATTGTCTCCTTTGTTATTCCTTGTCGTGACAGAAGATGTCCTAAGTTCCATTGAAAATAGCAGCCATGGTATCCAGTGGCAAATCAACAACAAATACCTGAACTACTTGGCATACGCAGATGACATATGCTTACTTTCGCACAGACTTTGTGATCTAAAACAGACAACACTAAATTTGCAAGACAAACTGCGCTGTACAGGTCTTAAATTAAATACCGGAAAAACAAAGGCACTGAGTGTAGGAGTTGACTCTCCATCAACACTAAATATAGGCGACCAAATTTACGACTACACGTCCAACTTTTGCTACCTGGGTTGTGAGATTGACGAAAATGGAGGGGCCGACTTAGATGTAGAGAGTAGAATAAACAAGGCAAGATCATCCTTTGGCATATTAGCCCCAATATGGCAAAACAACAAAATAAGTCTTCGCACTAAGCTTAGAATTTTCGAAGCAAATGTCAAATCGGTACTTCTCTACGGATGCACAACCTGGAAAGTTACGAATATTATTACCCACCGCCTACAAACATTTGTCAACCGCTGTCTCAGAAGAATTCTTCGCATTTTCTGGCCTCGGACAGTCTCTAATGCTGACCTGTTAGTGCAGTCAAGACAGATTCCGATAGGAATTGAAATACGGAAGCGCAAGTGGCAATGGATTGGTCATACACTACGACGAAACGATGACAACGTGGCCAAACAGGCACTTCGATGGAACCCATTTCAACAATCTGGCCGGCAACCTGGCAGACCACGTACGACGTGGCGACGTTCCACCGAAACTGAGATGAACAGTCTTGGCCTATCTTGGAACGAGTTAAGATCAACGGCACAAAATCGGGTCCGCTGGCGATCAGCTGTTATTGGCGCCCTATGCTCCAATGGGAGTTAGAGGAACACATATATATATATATAAACCGTTTATACCACTGTTTTTTGACATTTTGCAAGATTTCGTTTTCAAAACAATATATTTATTTACAAGGTGGTCTGAGAGGCTCTCTATGTTCTACTTCTCCAAAATTCAAACTCCATATAAAGAAATGTAAACAATCATGGTGTAATTACATAAGGTGATAGCGTAAAGGAGAGCGATTTTTGGCTTTCTTTTTTAATGTACGAAGTTTGACAATTTCCGGAGTGGAAATAATTTTTTTAATATGTAGTTTGACATACTCCAGAAGACAAAAAAATTGTCAGCTGGGCTAGCACTGCCACCTTGTATACATACATACACATGTAGGGGGAATATCGAAGCAGACCACTACTATTACGGGTCCCTTTTCGAACCTCTTCGCTCCTCAGTGATTTCGTGTCTACCGATCAGTATACCTTCAATCACTGAGTCCCGCGCCACAACCGGCGTTTGCTCTGGACTAGGAAAACGATTTCACACTGCCGACTGGTGATTGTCGACAATCCTCATCGCACAGTCCTTTGTAATCGCCAGCATCTCCCTCAGACTACGGTCGCCAATCGCACTCACACTTAAAGTGTGCCTGCCTGTGATCCTTAATCTTCCGCTTGCCAACGCCGGACACTCGCATACTACATGCGCTGCCGTCTCGGCATCCTCCAGGCACATTCTACAAATATCATCATCCACGATCTGCATCCTCTTCAGATGATATTTGAAGTTACCATGTCCTGTAATCAACGCAGTGATCCAGCTCATCATACTCCGATTAAAACCGAGTATCTTCACTGCACCCCTGCCAAGTGGCTCCCTGAGCACCATACGAGCCTGTCTACACGTGGTTCCCTCCATCCACCTTCGCAAGTTTATAGAGTTCACCCATTGAAAGATCCTCGCCCGCACTAACCCATTACCCAGAGCAGTTCTGGGTTCCGGTCCGCAGAATGCAGCCTCAGACCCCTTCTTCACAAGTTCGTCAGCAGCCTCATTCCCAGCTATGCCACCTTGTATAAGTGTACCCTGTAAACAATAAAGAGCTTGTGCAATTGCAACCACCTTATATATTATGATAGAATGTTTCTGTGTGCAGCGTAGTATATTTTATTACAATTTAATAAAAACCACAGTTGCATCACGAAGTAGTACTAGATTTTAAGTAGATTTTGCCAAAATCTAGTGTCGAAGTAGATTTCGTTTTGTATGGGAAATCTGGTAGATTTTGCTCAAAATCCCTTAAGTACTAGATTTTGTGTAGGTGTAAATGTATTATAAGAGAAAACAAGCCCTGAACCGATTTAAATTGTTTTTTTAAGGGTTAAAACTATATTTATGTCCTTTTTAAGGCCATGACTGACTATCAAATTAAGTCGTTCGATAAGTCAAAAATTGTATGTGTGTTCAGAAAGTGTGATAATGTGGACAAAAAGTGCAAATGTGTGACCGATTTTTTGACAAGTGTGTTCGATTTGAAAATCTTTTGGAAATTTTCATAAAATAGTAGTTTCTGTGCGATCAGAGTTGCTTTTTGTAAGCAAGTATGACAGTGTGGCATCCAATCACACATTTTGTTGCGATTTTTTCATGTAGCACAGAAAACTATCAGATTTTTATTTGACATAATCGCACGACTTTGTAGGATAGTCAGTCATGGCCTTTAGTACTGTATGTATTTTTCAAATAAACATAAATATAGGATCAAAACGTAAATTGTTTAAGTTAATGAGAGAAAAAATATTTGTAGGATTTTGCCACTTTTTGCAAATTTGCATGTATAAGTGGTAAAAATTTTCGCTAATATTGGTACTTTCAAAAATGTTCTTATATCATTGAATAGGACAGTAATTGATAATTATTATCGACTAATAGATAATGGACAATTTTTTAGGTGAAACTTTTGAAAACCTTAAGGAGGAAAAAAAGGTACCAAAAAGGCGAAAATATGAATAATAACCAATTAAAGGGCAAGTTTAGATCAAATTTATTATAGGGATTTTATCGGACATAAAAAAGTTATGTAATTTATTAAACTTGAAACATATCCACCACAGGGTTAAAAGGGGAAAATTCAGGAAAACAGTTTGGTACTTTCTAGAACATCTTTATTTCTATTATGACTATTAAAGCAATTTATTGTTAAATAGATATTGAATCCCTTTTAAATCTACACTTGTACATTGATATGAAAAATCCAACAAGGTACTTTTTGTAATTTTTATGGTACTTTTTGTATTTGCTAACTTTATATAGAGCTAAAATTTTAAAATTTGTGACTATTGATGCGAAGTGAGATAGAAAATATTATGGGCGACCCAAAAGGTATTTTTTCACATTTGTATGGTACTTTTTGTATTTTCTACGTTTATGAAGCTAAAATGTTGAAATTGGAAAATTGGATTCGAGGTGAGAGCGAAAATGTTTTGCCAACCGAAGAAGTACTTTTTCGAAATTTTATGGTACTTTTTGTATATGCTACGTTTATGAAGTACGAATTTTGAAATTAGAATCAGAACTGAGAGCGAAAATGTTTTGCCAACCGAAGAAGTACTTTTTCGAAATTTTATGGTACTTTTTGTATATGCTACGTTTATGAAGTACGAATTTAGAAATTAGAATCAGAACTGAGACTAAAAATGTTTGTTGGCCTACCGAAAAACTACTTTTTCAGGATTTTATGGAACTTTTGTATTTTCTGCTCTTATGAAGTTAAAATTTTTAAATTAGTCCGAGATAAGTTTAAAAATGTTATGGGAGACCAAAAAGGTAGTTTTTAGCATTTTTATAATACTTTTTGTATTTTCTACATTTACGAAGCTAGAGTTTTGAAATTAGGGATAATTGATCCGAGGTAAGACTAAAAATGTTCGGACAACCAAAAAAAGTACATTTTCGCACTTTTTGTATTTTCCATGTTTATGAATCTAGATTTTTTTAAACTGGAAACTATAAATCCGAGGTGCGATTGAAAAAATATGGCCGACTTAAAAGTTAATTTTTCGGAATTTTATGGAACTTTTTGTACTTCCTAAGTTAGATTAACCAGAGTTTTGAAAATAGAGGCCCGACTGAAAATGTTATGGGCTGTCAAAAATGTACCTTTTCCCATTTTTGTGGTACTTTTTTATTTGATACGTTAATAAAGCTAGAACTTAAAATGTTTTGACTATTGATTCAAGTTGAGAATAAAAATGATATGTGAACATAGATTCTTTAATAAGTGACTATCCGAGTCATAATGTTATAGACGATCAAAAAGTTACTTTTTGTTTCGTTTGTGGTATTTTTTTTTTTTTTGGTTCGGAATATACATAACAGTCTGAAATTAAATACTTTCAATCCAAGTTAAGTTTTAAAATGTTAAACAAAATTGTACTTTTCTTAATTTTGTTGTTCTTTTTGCATTTGCTAAGAGTGCCCCTGTAAACTAGTCAGTAAAGGACAAGTCACTTGTTCGGGAGTTATGGGTTCGATTCCCGCCGGAGACTCTGGAATTGTCTGCTTCTCTTTCTCTTCTATCCTAAATATTTCTATTCTTATTCTATTCTTCTCTCTATTAAGGCGTCACAATGGACCGTAATGGTCTCCGAGTGAAGGTGTGAGGGTAACTTTGCACCAGCCTTACCTACCTACCTACCTACCTTCATTTGCTAAAACTTAAATGTTGTAATTTTTGCATTTGTTGAAGCTTAAATTTTCAAACTCAAAAGCATTGATCTTGGCTGAGATAGAAGATATGACCACTGTATGTCCTTATGGTAATTTTTATTGTTTTAAATAAAATTAATCAGGGAAACAAGTTTTCATAAATTTAATGAAAACTTATTTACTATATGGAAAAAGAGATTGAGTATTCAATGAATAACAAGAACTCCGTTAGCGAAGTAACGGATATTTTGCACGCATGTATTTAAGTACAGTGCGAGACAAATAATTGTAAGTGTTTGTCGGCAAAACATCAGGATCAGTGAGTATAGCGTTAGGTTTTCTATAAACTAATTTAGGTACATCAAGTACAAAAAAAATAATTTTAAATTTATCTGTCTTAACTACATGATTTTAATCATCAAAAAATAAAAATGGGAAATAAAATCATATAAAAACACTTACACATAACAGCTCTTTCTTTCAATTTTTTACCAAAGAACTATTTTTCACATTTATTTTTATACGAAATATGTATATTGACTAGCAGAACCCGGACCGCCCTACTGGCCCCACAAATTGTATTCATTGCATATGAGGGTATCACTTAACTGCTCCCCCTTTCCAGTTCCAACTAGAAAGACATTACAATACATGGGCTGGTTACTTTTCAAGTGACAACAAAAAATCATAATAAGGAAAATGGAGATGGGCATTTTGTTGATATTTGTATGCGAATTTAAAGGAAAATCTAAATGACATATCTCCAGAACTATTGGGCCAATGTCAAGCAATATAAATAATAAGAAGAAAATTTAATGTTGCTTAAATATTGACCGAAACGTTAAATAGGCAATATTATTCCAAGAGTATTTCTTACGATTTTTTTTATTTGGAGTTTGACAACAATTCACATGAACTAGTGAACAGATAACCAGACTTAATGTGGAATGTAAATTTTTAGGAAGTATCAAGGCGAATTCAATAAGGTGAACTTATTAGATCAGCTGATCATCAGCTGTTGACTACTTCTAGGGACATATCGTTTTGTTTTACACTAACAAAATACACGTCTGTATTTTTTCACTTTCTAGTTGTTTCAGCGACGAGTTCACCTAATTGAATTCGCCTTGGGAAGTATCTTTTGTTAAACTTTTGAAAACTTAACGACTGATATTGAAATGAATATGTATGGCAACATGACTCACTAATGAATTAAAAGTAGAACGTAAATGTTGTTATAATAAAGAATTAAAACTTTTATTACTTTTTATAAATTTGTAGGTTTTAATTCTTTTAAAAATCTGTTTAAATAAAATTTTAAGTTTCTTTAAGCCTAAAATCTCTACAAAAATTTCAATTTTATTAATGGAAATCATTCAAGGCTCAATACCAATTTAAGTTTTATGTGTTATAAACAAACACCTTATTGCTAACCTTTCAGGCACAAGCATGTACGATGAATGTTAAATTAGGTCCACAATTTATTTTTATTGAGTGTGTATTTAGCACCAACAATACAAAGAGGATTATTTTCTTTCATTACTGTTTGATGTTAAAGATCTTTTCCTTAACGTGTGTTTGTAAGCACACAAGCAGAATGGCCAAAAGCGTTGGTAGTTTACAAAATTTTTTTTTAATTTTTAATATTTCTTTTTTTTTTTGATAAGATTTTACCTTGTTTAACACAAAAAAAAAAAACTTTGTGTGCAAAGTATAAAATATTATACTTTTTTGTGTCATAATAAATTTGTATCATAATTTTTATTTTATACTTTCTTTGTTACCTAGTCAAGGTTTTTGTTATGTGTATATGAATGTGTATTTTTATTGATTGTTATTGGAAAATTTATCATTATTGCTACAGGAGGTGTTGTATGTTAGTGTTGAAAAATAAACTGTAAAATTACGTATAAATATATTGGCAAACACTATAGTCCATAGTAATAATCTCACACTACAGTTTGTTTTATTATAAACAACTTTAAAATATAAATCTATTGTTATTGATTTATTGTTATAAATAAATAAAAATTAAATCAATTTTAAGTTGAACCAATTTTAAATGGATGCTCCGTAATATGTAACAAAATTCGTTCAAACAAATAGTGTCAAATTCTAAGCAAGTGGCAACCTTGATATCAAACAGAAAGAAGAGCAGTAAAAAAAACAAATTATCACGTTTTTGAACTAAACAGAAAAAATTAAATAAAAAAAGGCTCTACAAAAGATATATTTTTTAAATATATAAGTATTTGCAAGTGTTTTTATCGGCAATTAATACCACAGAAGCAACAGTGAAGCCAATTCAAACAATTTAATTGTTAACAAAAATTTTACTTACTCTGCATTTACACATGAAAGTTATTTCATGAAATTTCTGTATACGCATTATAAATAAAAATTTCTATGAAATAGTCCACTTTCATGTAAATTTCTTGTGCGTTTACATAGGAAAGTGAAATTTCATTTTAAAAATGTCGTCGAAGCGTAGAGTCGCAATAATTGCTATACATTGTACATTGATGAGCTTAATTTGCCTTCATTTTTTTACTACCTTTAGAGTTGCCAAGAATATTTCATACACAAATTTAAAAGGCAATAGTTGAAAAAAATAATTTTTTTGTTGGTTTTTAATTAAATTATTGTTTAAAAATTACATAAATATTATTCTTTTGAAGAATAAATATTGTTACGTTTATACCTTTTATAAACGTTGGCTTATTTCCTATAAATAACCTTTGAGTTCTGTTATTGCAATCAAAAAGAGTTGAAATTAGTTATAAAATTAAGAGCACATTATTTACTTAAACACTCTGATATTGTTTTATAGCACTTTACTCACTTTGATACGCGCTTTACAAGCTCTACTGTTATACTGATCATGTTAGCTGTGTTGTTCGGCTATTTATAGTACCATAGTGATCTTCGGTAACATTCGTCAAAGTTCTCGTATGTACACACTAGTACATTCGAAAACCGTTACATTTAAATTAAGACGTAATGTTAATGTTAAGTAATATGCAGGAATAATAAACGTGCCTAAAAGTATGCTGCACATAATAACTCACATTATGTTCGAACAACCAGCGAAATAAACTAATACACATAAAACTACAGTAACTTAAACTACTACAACTAAAATAAATTTTAATGTAAATTAAGCTATTTAAAAGTAAATCTGTAGCAATATTATAAATCTTTTCATATATACAAAAATAAGTTATATTTACAATTATTATTTTCCTGTAAATTTGTATAAATTTTATTAGTAGGCAACAGTGTTTACCAATTGTCACTTTACTTTCTTGAAAACGTTAAAATTTACATTCTTGAAAAAATCGTTGAAATCTGAGTGGAAAGTAAAATAAATGTGTTGTTAGTGTATTGCGAATTTCATAAAATTACTTTCATGTGTAAAAGCTGGGCTTACGAAAAATGGCTGATAGTGCAATGCATTCTACACTTTAAAGAAATATAAACTTTATAACTTCTAAAATTGATAATACACAGAAAGAAAAATGAACTTCTTAATCCAAGAATTAAATTCTCAGTTTAAGCCGAAGTCGTACTTAAAAATTCAAGTACGATTTATTTTTGATTTTCTTAAAACAAATACAAAACGGGATTGTTTTACAAATTCAAGCAAAAGACTATTAAAAGAAGAATTAAGTCCTTTAATTAAGTCAGTAAGTAAGTGTGTATCAAAATATCGGAAATATTCGGGAACATATCGGTATTAAAAATTAGAAATCAGTCCATAAACAACTAAGATATGAGAAAAAAATAAAATCACCTAGTTTTTTCATAAAGCATCCAGGAACGTGGTATACTGGTCAAGGCTATAATACACGGCATATTTTCTACATCTTGTGAGACATTTGTAAATCTACAAGTCTGTCAAAAATGTACTTTTAGGCAACCTTTGCTGACTACTTTCCAGCAGCAGAGATTTCCAACGGCTTATGTCACATGTTTTGACAAAAGAAGATAGAGCGCGCTAATTGAAATTTTGTCAGATGCCTCAACACCTGTTTTTTACAGAAGTAATGTTTTAAAGGTAACACACGACATGGTCGTATTTAACAGTGTGGAAATTGGCAAGTTAGATGTAAAAAACATGTATTAGCTCCTTTAGAGCATACCAGGTTCGAATAGCGACTGTGGCAAACATTTTTATTTATTTTTTTTTTTAACTATGTATTATACATACATTTTTTATTATAATTTTACGATATTATATTTTTAAACGGATAAAATCATATAGAATACATATACATATGAATATGCTAAATTTCGATTGATAAACGAACAGCAGAACTGTGCTACAATTACAATATTTTATTTCTCTGATATAATGCGTTTCAGATCACCGCCGCAATGTCAACACAGACAAAAAGTTTTCAAGGCTCTGCATTTACTAATACCCACTTTTGAACTTAATTTTTTTTCTTTTGTATTCTTCTTTTATATACTAAGTTAAACAGCAAAATTTAACCATTACTTATGAATTAATAAATATAACTGGATAACGGAACACATTTTAAAGTCACTTGTTTCTTTAGTACGCATTTTTTAGAACAAAAAGTTTTTTGTGACGGTCTTAATCAAAACAAAAAAAAAAAACGAACGTTTAAACCAAATAATTTTTAAGCTTTCTTGACCTTCACGTGCCCTTATCCCAACATTAAGTGAAACTTTGAATAAAAAAGTTAAATAATATTTAAAGTAATTTAAAATAAACATTCTTATATTTAATAAAAGTTTGAGCGCTATTGAAACTTGTTTTGAACAAACCATATTGCTTTTAGCCGCAACACAAACATACACCTTATATTGTATACACAGGTTGGTGAAGGGTATTAAAGATTCGGCACTGCCGAATATAAACCTTGTACTTGCTCTTGTAGCCACTTTTTGTCAGACATACATATGTAAGTATAAATAAATAAAAATTCCCCAAATAACAATAATAAGCAAAAACAATTTTGTAACAATTCATAACAAATCAAATTTTATATTTAATTTATGTACACTTACCCATACGTATCCAAAATTGTCTAATAAATTCAGCCAATAATTAATAATCATTACCGTAGAAATCACATAAAAAATAAATACAATTTTTGCCATTTATGGCCAAAAAGGAATAAAAAACAACAAAATTGTACACGCACATTGTATAAACACACTTATTAAGTACGCAGTCAACACATGCAGAGCATAACAAAGTATTGTTGTTGTTGTTTTGTTATTTTTTTATTTATTTTTTATTACTTCATATTCATATGCACACTCTAACACACACACAGCCACATACAGGATGTTTTTATTAAATTTGTTTCTTTAAGTAAGAGCATAAATTAGAATTGAGAGCAGCGATGCCAACTATTTATAACCAAAAAGCGCTTGGCATTAACTTTAAAAGCGCTAGAATTTTATTTTGCGTTTTTAATGAAAATCTATTCGTTTTTAAATCACTTTAGAGATAATTTTGAGACTTAATCTATAAGTAGAAATAAAAATATTGAATGCCTTTAGCATACTTATAATATGTATGATAAATAGGGTGTCTAAATGTGAGGTATTATTTTAATATTAATAAATGAAAAGAGTTTTTTTGAGATATTAAAACTATTTTTATTTAAGTTTATTACAATTACGTTCCGGTAAAAATTAAAAATTATGTTGGTCAATAATCCCCACCACTGTCTCGGCAGGCTCCCAATATTTTACCATAATTCTCAATCACATTTTTATATAAACTGTTTTTAAGAGTTTATATCTAGTCGATAATATTGTTTTTAAGCTCTTAAGCTGCTGTTGTATTATTGCTGTACACCTACGATTTAAAAAAAAAACACAAAAATAGTCCAAGGGTGTCAAATCGCACGATCTTGACGACCAATTCACTTGTCCTCGAGAAATAAGGCGACTCTCGAAGTTTTTTTTTTAAGATCAATTGTTTCTCTAGATGTGTGACAAGTGCCACAATCCTATTGAAATCACATATTCTCTTCTTTTAAATTATAAATTTTAGTATAAATGATAGTTTTTGGATACCCTTTATAATGTTTAATATTGTATTAAAATCATACTCATAGTATATTCAGAAAAATGTCTTAAGTTTCATAAGTTTTTTTGCAATTGCCTAAAATTTTTAACCAAAAAGTATTTAAATAATTTACTTAAAAGAGACATATAAATATAATTTAGGATCCATCCTTCATAAAACATTAATAATTGGATGACCTGATTAAATTTGTTCCGAGCATTATGTTTAGTTGATACTAGAATTTTCACATAATAATCCATAAGTTTCATACGTACTGAACAAAAAAGCACAATTGTACTAAATTATTTTGATATCAATAAATGTTGGTAAAAATATTACACCATTTCGATAATTTTACTTTTGAAGTTGAAAAAGCTTTTGAAAAAATACGATTACTAACAATAACACACACGACTTTTGGTTTGTTAAAACACGCTTAATCTAACGTGAAAAGCGCTAAATTAGCAAAGCTGAGTCTGAGTAAAAGCCCAGTTACAATAACAAAGAGATTGTTTAAAAGGAGAGTAAGAGAGAATGATGGGGGCATTGCATAGTAGATAAACATTAATTATAATATTTATCTCTTTGTTTTTATTATAAATATTACGTTTTCTTTTTTATTATTGTTTTTGTTACTTTTTGCCATGATTTTTAGCACACCCTGTGTAAACAAATTATTTTGTTTAAATAGCAGCTGTAACACAACAACACACAGTTTGACACCCAATTCAGAATTGAAATAACTCCTTAATTAAGAAGCCTTAGAAAAGAATAATCGGAATTAAAGTACCTATTATGCATACATAGTTACCAATACGAATGTAAGTGAGTGTGAGTGTAAACAAAATAAAGCCTGTATACTACTAACAGTAGCAGCAATTAAAAAAATCTTTATTTTTATTTTGACTTTAAGCATAAATACATTTAATATAATGATGCTTTTAGCATAAATTGATTACATTTTATACTCATCACCTGTGCTGGTATTTTAAGTGACATTATTTTCCATGGTGTAATAAAATTTCTATTTGGTACATTTCATAATCTGAAAACAGAAAATAAATGTAAACTAAAAAGTTATTAAATTTTCAAAACCCGTGTTGCCTTTTGATCTACCCTGTATTTTATAATGAACTAACCAAGCCCGGCGCGCGTTGCTTCGCCCCTTAATAAATATAAATGCATTCTGAATTTTAACTGAACATCAAGTGCAAGAATCTAAAATTAAGAACTTTCTTTTAATGGGCGTGTAACAGTCCACTTTTCTAATCATGAAACTATATAGTCATGACAGCTTAATATGTGTGCAAAGTTTCAGAAAAATCGATCTAGTACAAGTAACTAAAAATGATTACTTATATTTTATGGGTGTGACACGGCCCACTTTTCTAATCACAAAATTATATAATCATGCGAGCTCAATATGTGTGCAAAGTTTCAGAAAAATCGGTCAAGTGAAAGTAGCTAAAAAAGATAAATTATTTTTTATGGACGTAACCCCGCCCACTTTTTACCACCCATAAACACTCCCTGGAATGTGTACAACAACTTGTCAAAGTTTGAGTCCGATCGGCTTTATGGTTTCGGAGACTATAGCTAGCACACACACACAGACAGACAGTTTGACTTTTATATCTATAGATAAAATACAAACTAGTTTAATATATTTAGTAAATTAACAAGGTGTCCTAAGTGTCGTATAATTTTTCAAAATTAAAAAAAAGGTTAAAAATGCTACGTTAATCAATACAATAGTTTTTTCATAATTTTAAAATTTTTGGGAGATGACTTTATGACAATACGACACTTAGGAGTTTTTAAGAACACAGCAATTATGGAACGCCTTTTTTAATACAATACTTTATACAAATACATATTTAAAAGTTTATCTAAGTTTTTGTTGTTTTGTTTTATCATATTCCTTTTTTATTTTTTTTTCTTCACTTTCTCTTTTCTTTCTAGGATTAAAGGCAAATTTTTTCTATGTAAATGTATTAATAAATTTTACAAAATCACTTTTACTTTTTATTCAGCTACAACATTCCATTCCATGTGTTTGTGTGTTTTTGTTTAGGTAAAATGTGTCTGCACTAGTTTGTTTTTGTTGTTGTCCTTTTTTATATATTTCTTTTTTCGTTTTTACTTTGATTGAGTATACAAATATTTAGGTCAATATTTTATATTTTAGAGCAAAAACTAACATAATAATACTTAAAAAAAATTTGGAATTTTTCTTTTAACTTTAATTGAAATTTTGTAGTTTCAAAAACAATTTTGTTTTTATTCCTTTAGGATTTCACATTTTTATTACAATAACTTTAAAATGATTATTAGTTAAAAAGCACAAACTTTTATTTATATTATTTTATATACACGGTCTTAATGATTGGTTGCTTTATTTAGAAATTTACAATACATACATAGATGGCAGTTTATTTATAATTAAAGTCTTATAGATTTTATTAATAACATTAAATTAGTCCGTTTAGGTATTAACTGAGCGAGTTTGAGATATAAACTAAAATTTGTTTTAAAATCGTTATATATATGTATGTACTTTCCTTTAGGACGACGTCTAAAACGCACTTTAACGCAGGCGTATGACCATGTTTTGTTTATTTACATTTTTAAAAGCTAAGAGACAAAACAACAAAAAAGTTCTCTTTAAAACTCAGCATCTTTTAATCTCAATTTTATTTACTGTTTGCATTTCAGCATGCTGTTTCTTTTTTAAAACAGTTATGTATCTTGTCTTTGTTAAATTTTATATGCGAATATTTGTCAAATCCACGTGTTTTAAATTCATCCTGATTAGTTTCTTTATGTGTGTACGTATGTATGTATGTATGTACATACAAACTAATTTTGTTATGTGTATAATATATGTATGTAAGTGTATAAACATACATACATATGTATATCTGTATGTTCTTTTCTTCAGTTTTTTTTTTTTTTTTTTTAAACCCACACACTCTCCGGTTGGATGACCTTATTATTTTAATAACACGTGTACAAAATCGTTTTTTTCTTTAAAGAAATACCCACTATCGAAATTTCATAAACAAGTTATATATTTTATTTTTATATGTAAGTGATCAGCCAGTTAATTATTTTAATCGTAATAAATAAAATTAAATACCTAAATAAATAATAGAATAGGAATTAGATGATGAGTGTAGAACTTTTTTTAAAGACTTTTTTTTAAAGCACCATGCAAAAACTTACACCATAATAATATTTACTAATTCGTTTACTGTTCGTCAAACTATTTAACTTACTTCACTTCGCTACGATGCTCATAGTCGTCCATCTAAGCAAGTAATACGCAATAATATAGCACATTTACGCTTTTAAAAAATATTCAACCAAATCGCACAAAAGAAGCCATCGTCGCTGTAGACGCGTGAGTGACAGAGAACTCGAATTTATCGATCCGACACCTGGTGCCAAATTACGGCATTCGATCACGATCGAAATTTTACTCGAACGATCGAGTTCGCTGTGCTTTAGGTATAGAGATCCTAATAAGAATTTTTAAATTTCGATCACGTTCAAATGCCGTAATTCGGTCCCTGGCTGAGTAACGCGTTCTCTTGATTAATGATTGTTTATTCCCATTCCCATTGCAAATAGTTTGCAGGAGAAATGGTTTCAATAATATAGCGCAACATGTCATACACAAGCAAAGAAATAGGTACGACATGACCAGAGGGTAAATTACGGCATTCGAACGTGATCGAGATTTGAAAATTCTTATTAGAATCTCTATACCTAAAGCACAGCGAACTCGATCGTCCGAGTAAAATTTTGATCGTAATCGAATGCCGCAATTTGGCCCCAGAACGGTCATATTATATTCTCGATAACGTAAAAGAATTAACTATTTTAAATTGAATAAATAATAAATTTTAATATAAGTATGTATTTAATTCACTTTATTTGCTTTCAATAACAATTAATCTTAAACTGTTACTCTGGAGAACAAAATAAATCAAAGAAATAGCTAATTATGTAATAAATGGTCCGTTATTATGCATTCATATAAAACAACAAAAATTATTTGAACTAAGTCTGTATGTACATTTATAGTGATTACATATTTACATTTATATAAAATGTGTGTATGTATTAAAGAGCGGCACAAGCATAAAAAAGGCTTATGAACAATCTCATTTATTTTAAAATAGTGTGTGTTTATTACTTTCTCAATACAATATAAATACATACACACATACTGCCAAAAATATGTGTTTTGCGTTACGATCAAAACAAAATAAAAACAAGTAAGAGCGCTATATTCGGCCATGCCGAATCTTATATACCCTTCACAACGTGTAGTCATGCAATAACAGTAGTTTGTATCACCATTCCCCATATGAAATACGTACATACATATAAAAAACATACATATATAAAAACAACCCATTTTAAAATTATAACTTTACGTATGTATGTTAAAAAAAAAAATAAAAAAAAAATTTTAAAAAAAATTAAAAAAAAAATTTTTTTAAAAATAATTAAAATATATATAATAAATATAAAACAAAAAAAAAATAATAAAAAAAAAAATTTTAAAAAAAATAAAAAATTAAAAAAAAATAATAAAAATATAAATAAGCTATTAAATAAAAAATAAAAAAAAATTAAAAAAAAATTTTTTTTTGGCTCAGCTGGGATTCGATGCCACGTTTTCTCTAACCAGTATACACGTTTGTATGTATGTATGTTGTTGTTGTAATGTTGTTTTTGTGAAAAAAATCGAGGTGGTCGTGGAATTTTGCTCATATCTCAGTTGTTTATGAACCGATGTTTCTGATTTTCAATACCGATCTACTTCCGAATATTTCTGATATTTTAATACCTCACCCGGGTTTAACCTAGTTCGGAGGGCTTCAAAAAGTTGATTTCAACATACACACGGACAGACGGTCAGACGGACATACGGACAGACTGACAGGGCTTAATCGACTCCCCTATTCATAAGCTTTCAGAAAATATATACTTTATGGGGTCGGAAATGAAAATTGTAGAAATTTCACACGGAATGACAAACCTATATATACCCTTTTTCACTGTGTGAAGGGTATAAAAAAAACGTGAAATAAAATTAAGCTGAATCAGAACAAAGATGAAATTGAACATTACAACTGAAATAGAACGTTCAAAACGTGTTTAAATGTTTTAATAGTACACCTAGACCCAAGGCATATTTACTTATCAGGTAATTGCAGTTCGGAGAGAATTTTTTTGTTTATATTTTTTATATATAAAGTTTGATATATGAAATAAATTAGAAAAAAAAGAAAATTGTTTTTTATTTATCTATTTTGGCAGCTGAAATTTAAAATAAGTGTTGAAAAAAATAATCAGCTGGCAAATCAAGAGTACTTGATGAATAAATATGCCTTTACCTAGACCTAAGAAAAATTTGCATAAAGACTAACTTTTAATGTCCTGTAATGAGATAAGTTCACATATACTGAAAAAATCGCTTATAAGAAATTGTTTTCTTTTTAAACTGTCATAAATGTAAATATTGAGTAGTGCTGCTACTTAATATGTTTTTTTTTTAATTTTTGTGTGTATTCTTTTGTACTCTGTTTTTCTGCCATAATTTATCGTTTCTTTATTCCGTTGTCGTGTTTTGTTTTAATATTCTACTTTGTTTGAAAACACTAATAGTATGTTCACACAGACAGCAAAATTCGAGGTTTGCTCTCTCATTCGAGGTTCGCGACCGAAACTTGATTAAATCTACAAGATTCGCCGTACAAAATCTTGAGAGCGAATGTGCATGGATCATTTTGAATCTTGTTGCGAATCTCGAAGAATTTACTATCATCTTCAATTTTGATAACAAAAAATCGCTAATTTATCTGTACTGGCTGTCAAAACCAAAACATAAACAAAGAAAAACAAAAAAAAAAAATATTTTGTTTAAAAAATTAAAAAAAACATTGTGAAAAAAAAATATATTTAAACATATATTTAAACTTAAATGGAAAAAAAAAATAGTGAAACGTATTTTAATGTGTAGAAGAATGACTTCAATCAAAGACTGTGCTTCAGAAAAAAACAAAAAGCCGCGTTAAATAATTGAAAAAAAAATGTCGAAGTGAAACAAGAACTATCGTCTGATCGGCAGGGTTCGCATTCGTAATTCAGAGAGCGAACCACGAGATTCATATTGCCGTGTGAACATGGCATAACAAAGCTGTAGCTAAAAACTTTTCAAGTGATGGTTAATTTGTTTTAGTGAGAGTCATGTTTAGTTTTTTTTTTTTTAAATTTACAATAAAATATAGTAATTGGAAGTTGTATGAAAAAGAATACATAACACGGAAAACATAAACGGACACGACATTTCGACGTTCCGAATTACCTGATTCGTTTTTTTTAGGAACTTTTACCGTATAAGCAGTGTTGTCAACAATATTTTTAAAGTAGCTTTTTTTATGTTTTTTTTTTTGTTACTTATGTATGTATGTATGTTGGTATCATTGCCGTTTGAACAGTTTCTTATTTAAAAAAACAACTTCATAATAGAAAAATAAAATATTAATTTGTTATAAATTAGTTTCAAAAATACAAACCGCTTTTAAATTATGGAAATTATTTGCAAACTGTTTTTAAACATCATAAACTATTTCTATTCTTACCAATAGATATTGCTAAGTTTAAACCTTTAATAAACGTTGGTTTATTTTCTTTAAATAAACCAAGATTTTCTATTGAAATTAAAAACACTTAAAATTTAAGTTGTAGGACAGTAGAGACTTTTCAAATACATTTTAAATAACACGAATATTGCTTATGCAATACTTTATTTATTATTTCACTTGTTCTTATACACCTTTATTATCAAACTCAATTTGAAATTCGCGCCACAAACTTTACCGTTATGTTGAATGCAACTGGTTGCACTGGTCGACTATTGGCAGTGCCATCTAATTGTGTCTTTGCGTAATTTTCAAAAATTTCAACCATATACCCACGAGTACATTCTTGTAATGTCCACACTTAAATGAAAAAGTAAATGTTAATGTTAATATGTAATATAAGGCAAAACTAACTACTCTTTAAGTATTGCTAGGCGCACAATTGGGTCGAACGACGAATTTTTCGTCGCGAATACTCGTCATCAAAAATAAAACACATTTGTGTATATGAGAATGCATACAATTGTGGCGTCAGTCGAAGTTCGCTATACGCGGCGAACTCTGCATTAGATTTATTTCTATTTCTTACGCCGGCGAACGACGAACAAATTGATACAAGGTGACCATTTTTTATTAAATTTGGGTTACTTCTCAACTTTTTAAGAAAATAAAGTTAGTTTTAACTTTAATAACTGTTTTATTTTTTATTTTAAAACATTTAAAATAAGTATAAGAAAGTTAAGTACAAAAATTTGTTTTTATTTGTGTTTTTGCAAATGTTAAAGTTTATTAAGTGATATTTTTTTCATATGGTCACACTATTAGCTGTTATACACAAACAAAATTTTTATTAGTGTTTAATGCACGTACCCACGACATTCTTTGCAAACGTTTGCTAATACGTAAGCAAGTTTTTATGATTACAGAAATTATATTTATTGTTTTATTGAGTTTTAAAAAAAATTAAATTCTTCGATTATTTTCATTTTTTCTTTGCACAAACACTAAACAATTTTATCAACTATAAAAGATGTTACTTTTTCGTCGTTGTTGTGCTTCACACGACGAATTTGCACAACGAATTTTTACCGAAGAGTTCGCCGTGTTGGGCGAAATTCGTCGTTCGTCCCAATTGTGCGCCGGGCATATGTCACACATGATACAAAATTACAGATGTATGTTATTTAACATGTTAGTCAACCAACCAGCAAGCCAAAGAAATGTTTATGTAAATAAAACTACTTCAACCATTTTAAAAATATAAAATATGTACTATTTATATTCATAAAGAATTTTTAATAATGACGTTCTGTCATAACAGGACATTGTATTCTATTAAACCTAACATTTTTTGTTTGGTTTAAGAAAAAGTAAATAATTCTCTATTGGTGTGTGAATTGAATATTATGGTTGTCAACAGCGTTGCCACTATTGGTCTTTTCCGACCAAAATGGTCAGACATTATTGTTCTTGGTCGGATGGTCGGCTAAACGTTATTTTGGTATGTTTAAGAAAATGTACCATATTCATTTTAAGCCATTTTAAATACTGGTCGCTATTAAATTTTTCAGTTTTTGGCAATACTATTTTCTTCTCAGCAACGAAAAACAATCAAAAGCAAATGTCAAACGTGTGTAAAAGACTATAAAAAATACGATGAGCCCATTTGTAAGGTGGTGCTACTACTACACAAAATGCATAACAGCAAGAAAACCAAAGGGAATTTTGTAGTTGTTTTCTTGCATTGGCTGTGTATGCCATCATAATTGTAAAAGTTGATGTGTGTTAACTCGGTAAAAGCAAAGCAATTATAACGGTTTTTTATTTATCTCGTAACAAAATGAAAACATAAAAATTTTAATCCTGTACATTTATATAAGAAATTTTTGTGGTTTTTAAGATCAAAAACTGAATTAAATTTTTTTTTTTTTTAAATACATATGTACATAGTATGCATATATTTGTTATTTAATATTTAAAAAAATTGGTCGGTTTAAATAGATTTTGGTCGGTTTTATAGGCAATTTTGGTCGGATAGATAATTTTTGAGTGGTAACGCTGGTTGTCAAGCAGGCATTAAACAGGGTGTCTCAAAATTATTTTCTTGAAACTGTGAAATGAAAGGCTTTTATACAGAAAAAAAAATGTTGCAACCACATGATATGATTACAAAAATTTGTTAATTTTATCCTGAAGCTTATTGCTCTTTTCTGTAGAAAAATCCAACCATAAACATAAATTGAACCGAACGTATCAAGGTAATTTAAAATATTTTTTATGAAATAAATTAATTAGCAGTTTTTAGAATCTAAGCGAAAGCTTTGACTTGATATGTTGCGTATACATACTAGTTTATCTCTTGTCTAAAATTTAACTCATAGCAACCATAAATCAAATAACAATTAACAATCTATGTATATAAAAGCGAAACTCTGTGTGCATGTGTGTGTGTTAGCTATAGACTCCGAAACTGTAAAGCCGATCGGACTCAAGCTTTAGCAAGCTGTTGTACACATTTATGGGTGGTACACATCTTGAATTCTCATAATTATACAATTTCGTGATAAGAAAAGTGGGCAGTGCCACGCCCATAAAAAATAAGTTATCATTTTTAGCTACTTGCACTACATCGATTTTTCTAAAATTTTGCACACGTCTTGAATTCTCATAATTTTACAATTTCGTGATTAGAAAAAAGGGCGGGGCTACGCCCATAACAAAATACATTATCATTTATAGCTACTTGCACTTGACCGATTTTTCTGAGACTTTGCACACATATTATACACGATTATACAATTTCGTGATTAAAAAACTGGGCAGTGCCACGCCCATAAAAAATATGTTATAATTTTTAGCTTTTTGCACTAGATCGATTTTTCTGAAATTTTTGCTCACATATTGAGCTGTCATGGCTATCTGATTTCGTGATTATAAAAGTGGGCAGGGCCACGCCCATAAAAAAAGTTATAATTTTGAGGTACTTGAACTGGACCGATTTTTCTGAAACTTTGCACACAGTCATCCGGTTTTCAAAAGTAAAACACCAGAAGATGTGTTTTCTCTATCTCTTATCGTTGTGGAATTATCTAATGGAGAGAAAAAAATTTGTTCGTGCAAAATTCGTAATATTTTTCAATTTAAAAATAGATTTAAAAAAAATATAAAGCAAATATTCAATATTTTGAACTTTTTTCTGAGAACTACTTATCTTAAAAATAAAAAAAGCCATAAACCATAAAAATCTGTTAAAAATGTAGGTACCCAATATTGTAATGCAACCAGCCTTACATATGATATAGTATTTCGTTAGGTGAGCAGGTAATGGAACTGAAGTACAACGGTATTTTGCATGGTTCTTGGAATTAAAACTTAAACATAGTATTTTTGAATTACCTGTGATTTCAAATTATTGGGTAACCGGATGACTGGTTCTCGAGTTAGGATGAAATATGTCTTCGTACCTGACTAATTTAGGGGAAAAAATTTGCCACGCCCATAAAAAATCCCGATCTGATGGAAAAAAACCGACTACGGATTTGCGTTCAGCGCATCAAAATCCATATAGTCCACATAGTTTTATTTAAAGGGAAGACAAAAAATGATTTTTTGTCGAGCAGTGCTATTTATGGCTTGTTTTGTTTGCAGCTTTGCTTTTTATATGTCTGCAAAAAATTAGAAGGATTTTTTAATTTTTTTTATGCATTTTTAAAAAAACAAAAATTTCGAAATTTTGATACAAAAATTAATTTAAAAAAAAAAAAAAACTATGTTTCTAAAACGAATGCGGATATTAGAAAGAAGTTTTACTTTTCTTAAAGGAAATTTTATTGCGGAATTTTTAAGTTTTTTCAATAAGCTAAAGCGTTTTTGAGTTACGCGAACATATGTTGTGCAACCTCCTTCATTTTCGAAATAACGGTATATCTCGAAAACCAGAGCCAATCTTAAAATCCGCGGACACCACTGGATTCGGCGTACCCGAATTATGTTAAAAAGCCAGGTGCCCGGCTTGTCTGTTTTTTCAACTAGCATAGTGTAATCTATATAATAATAATAATAATTTTAAAAAATTTCCCGTCTTCAACCTCACCAATATTGGTATCAAACGAAAGCCTTAAAATACAGTAACATACAGTGAACTATGAAAAAGTGAAAACCCAAAATAAATTGCCCCTTAGGTGCTGCACAATATTGATATCATATGAAAGGGCTTGACTAGAAGAATACAGCTAAGCTACGATGTGGTCACTATACATATGTACATGATTATTAGATTCGCCACCGCCGAATATAGCATTCTTACTTGTTAATTCTGTATTTGTTAAAGGAAATCTGTTTAAAGAAACTTATAACTAATATAAATGGGTAAAATTTTTTTCTAACAAAATTTTGTTAAAAATTCTTATGGATTGATTAACTTTTTACTTACTCAATTCCCAACCTGTCGTAGAAATTGTACGTCGTAGTAGTTGTCACATTTTGTTGAGACTTTCTACATTAATTTTCTATGTGACACTTACAACAATTTTATCTGTGTTTACAGATTGTCGTATAAATACATTGAAGCTGAAAAAAGACATAGTATCGCCGTGTTTTTCTTCAATATGAAGAAGTGAATTTCTTACAACCTACGACTCCTACGACAGGTTGTGAATTGGGCAATAGTTTTTAATTTATTGTATTTTAATAAAACTACACTTTTTTGATTTAATTTATTTTTATTTTTCTCTGGTAAGTTTTTAATAAATTGTTTTGTTTTTAAATTCATGATTAAATTTGTTTTTAAGTAGTATAAGTATGATTAATTTAAAATTTTCTTTTCTCTCGTTTAAGTGTTAATGTATTTGTATGTATGTGTGTGATTAAACCAATTATTAAATGTAAGTAATAAGTTAATGTTAATTTGATATCAATATTTAACTATTGTTCTGAAACATTAACATTTAAACATTGTATTAAGTTTTTATTTTATTTAGATTTTCTGCCATTTTGTATAATTAATAGTTTCATCAACATGTTTTAATTGATTTAATTAAGTATTTTATGTATTTGATTCTAGACTAGATGCAATGGGTTTGCTTTGGTTTTGGTTGATTTGTTTCTAATTTTAATCCTTTTCATTTTTAATTATGGTTATTAATACATTTATATAAATATTTTTTGGTTTCGCATTTTATTTTTATTTTTTTCATTTTCGCTCTGTATTTTATATAAATTGATAGAGTTTTATTTATTGGTTTATATTCTATTTTTAATAATTTTAAATTATTTATTCTTTTGTGTAAACAATATGTTGTTTTCTTAATATCTTTTATTTTTTTGTATTCCAAAGTTCTAGTATTTTAAACAGAGTTTAAGTAAGAGAAACAAGGTTTATTTAACAGCTAGAGTTAAGCAAAAGTTTAATAGAGTTAATTAAAGTTAATATAATCAGCTTTAGTTATGAGTTTCGCTAATGCAAAATAATGAAAATAAATAATTATTTAGTTCGCAAAAGTAGTCAGAAAAGTTAGAAAAATCAAAAAGTAAAACCAATTTTTGCTAACATAAAAACTTATTAGGAAAACTACAGGTCGACTATTTAACAGCCAAAAAATTAACTATTTCTAAAGGAATAAAAGTCTTCCAGCCATATAACACTTCATGATCGCTCTTTAGTTTTCTGTTAGATTTAAACTGAAGTAATCTCTGCCCAAGACAAAATAGAATAGAAACGAAGGAAAACTAAACCTAAGCCTTCATCGTTGGCGGTATTAGCTGCTTTTGTTTTATCATTTACTAGCCAAACCCGGCGCGCGTTGCTACGCCCCTTAATGAATCAAAATGCATTCTGAATTTTAATTGAATATCAAGTGCCAAAACGTAAAAATTATAATTTTTTTTTTTATGGGCATGGCACTGCCCACTTTTCTAATCACGAAATTGTAAAGTCATGACAGCTCAGTATGTGTGCAAAGTTTCAGAAAAATCGGTCTGGTGCAAGTACCTCAAAATTATAACTTTTTTTTATGGGCGTGGCCCTGCCCACTTTTCTAATCACAAAATTATAAAGTCATAACAGCTCAATATGTGTGCAAAGTTTCAAAAAAAATCGGTCCTGTGAAAGTACCTCAAAATTAAATTAAATGTATGGGCGTGGCCCCGCCCACTTTTTGCCACTCCCTGGAATGTGTACAACAACTTGCCAAAGTTTGAGTTCGATCGGTTTTACAGTTTCGGAGTCTATAGCTAACACACACACACAGAGTTTCACTTATATATATATAGATTCTAGAAGAAGAAGAAGAAGTTTAGAAGATTCATGCCTTAAGATGACACAGCACAAAATTGATAAAGTCGGGCAAGTATTTAACCCTTTCCATACGGCGATTTGTCTCAAATTATTGCCAAAAGCCTGTTTCGAAATTCCCTTAAATATTAATACCTTAAATTTAATACCAGACTTTTTTGATTATAAATTTCTCTTTTTGATAAAGTCAATATAGAGATTTAAATTATATAAGTTTATAATACAGACTCTCTTTAATTTTTACCAAATCAAAGTTCAGTTACAAGAGGTTATAAATAGACCACAGCAGGCTACATAGCTTGTCAAGTGTCTCTTGGGTTAACCCGGTGAATGACTATGGCAAGGCTAAATATTAAAACAAGCTGGAGTTGCCCGGCTCTCTTTATCTCAGGGTCTTGGGTTCGAGCTCACGTTGGGCGCCATTTTTTTTTTTTTTTTTTCTTTTAAGCTTCCTATCAACATCTTCCTGATCAGCTGTTAGCACAGTTCTTTTTCTTCTTATTTAAATTTTAACCCGTTCAGGGAAACATGACAAACTGCACGACTACAAATGCAGCTGTCTCTAATCGCCGTAGTTGGCTACATAGTTATTTTGAAAACGAAATCAGCACAAAAAAAACATAAATTTAACAACAGCTTTTTTTAAGAAATGTATATTTCAGTGGTGCCACTTTCAATTATTTAACTTTAGCAAATTTTAAAGCAAATAAATTTATGTGCTTAAAATCTCGTTACTTTTAATATTAATAATAATCAAATCAATATATATGAATACCCGTCTCTGGTAAATAAAATTAACTATTTTTAAGCTCACAAAAATAAAACAATTCTTGTTAAAAATTCTTGTTATAAATTAGACTAGGTGGTCACCACCGCTAAATTTAGCCGCACAGGAATGATGGCATCAAAGTAATTGTCTCTATATAAACGAGCGTATTTTATTTTTGACAGACTGTAGTCGGCAATCTCCTGTTGCTTATGTGTTTAAAGCTTCAGTAACCATTATGTAGTAAAATATTAAAAAAAAAATACCAAAAAACAATAATCAAAGACAAACCTGTACACCTTGACCACAAAAACGCGGATTTTGGTTCGGAGTAATTTGCCTTGTGTAAAAGGGTATAACTATGGACAAGCAAGCTAACAACAGTAGCCGTAATGCAGCTCTGATCGGATTAAGACCTCGCGCGTCATTGTCATTATCATTGCGAATATGGCTAAAGGCCATGACTGACTATCCTAAAAAGTCGTGCGATTATGAAATAAAAATCTGATAGTTTTCTGTCCTACATGAAAAAATCGTAACAAAATGTGTGATTGGATGCCACAGTCAGTCATAGTCAGTCATGGCCTTAATTAGGCCATTTTTTTCATCTGGCTTTAAGAGTTTTGCGTCTCACTCTCGCATTGGTACATTGCATGGCGTCGGTTAGCTGTACCCAGTTACAGTTATCCGGAGTCTCAATTGACCGCATGCGGAATTTTATATAAGGAGGTCGAATTTGGGAATTCCGGCATCCTATACAAAGGTATAGTTCGATTGGCTGTTACTGGAGGAGGCTCTTTGGAAAATATTGGACAATTTGAGTAATAATAGTTGGTGATGGCTGTTTTGTCTTTTTGACAGCCAAAAAATTGTCTAGTGCTAATATACTGGAACATCTATAATATTTTCGTATTTTCGAAATGAGGTTGAAGTAATCGTAAACCCAAAAAAAAGCTAATAACAACCAAACCCAAAGAAAAGCGGCAAACATTAAGCTAAGCGCTAAAGTGACATACAAAAGCAAGAGCTTCGACGTTGTGTAATGAATAGTAATGTTCACTTATGTGTTTTAATAAAACTCACCAAATAGAAATAAAAAAAAATAAAGCCAACTTCGATACCTAACGCCTTGTTAAAATTAGATTTCCAACTGCAAGGCGTTGCCACCACGTTATTTCGGTTTACTTCACACAAATTGTATAGGCATGAGCATTTTTGACAGTTAAAAAAACGATTTCCGCATTTAAATAAGTTTTGCTATAATATAACAAAAGCTTTTTCACATTTATATATTTTAAGTTCAAAACTTTAACCAAAATAACTAAAGAAAGCCAATCTCTATGAGTAGACCTCTAGTTTATTTTTTTAATATTTAAACAGAGATTTAGTAATAAGGCAAGATAAAGTTAAGTCAAACTTAAATAGATTTAATTGAATTTTTTATATGATGAAAGTTGATTTAGATAAAACCTATGCAAACGATTTAAGGTGTGATATGTTTGCTATAGTACTTTTGTTAATTTATTTTTAAGTTTGTTTTTCTATCGTTTTTGATAAATTTCACAGTTTTATTGCATTGTTTATATTTTATGTTCTAGTATGCATTTTATCAGACCATAGTTTGAGATTAGTTTAAAAATTACACACAAATTCTATCGAAATTTATAACAAGATCGTTTTGAAATCGTTAGTTTTCCATTACACACCTGTTTATTTGCGTTTCATATCATTTTATATGAACTTTAGAATACTTTTATTTCAAATTGTTTTTTAATTTCCGTTATTATCATTTCTCTCAATAATATTGTAACTTAAACTTTTCAGAACGTTTAACCAAATTTATTTTTTAATAACTTTAATCTCTGTCCTAATTTGTTATGGTCTTTTTAAACCTGGTTTAACTACAAGTTGTTTCTATGATATATTTTGTCATGTACGTTTAAGTGTTTGTATAATTTATTTTAAAGATATATTTGTATAGGTTTCCCTTAAATTAATAAAATTATAGTTTTAAGCTAAAGATGGTTTTAATAAATTCATAGTTTTCAACATGTATAAAGCATACTTAGTTTATTTGTTACTAATTAATTATTTTTACTTAATTTAAAATATTATTCTTAAAAAAAATATGAATTAATCGTTTTTTGTTCCCTTAAAATAATTAAAATTCAAAATTAACACAAATAAAGCTTCAAATTATATTAAAATTGTATTCAGCGAGGACGGTGAAATGTTTTATTACGTAAAATATTTATAAGTTTATTATTTATTTTTAAACAACATTCTATTTATATAATAATTAACTACAATTATATAAATATTTAAAAATTAATTTATCACAATACATACAACATAATTTATTTTCTTTCAAATAATTTTTAAAATAATAAAATTGCAGTTTATTCTAAAAGTATTATAGAGTGTTGAGTAGATTGCAAAGCCTTAAGGTATGCAATATATTTTATTTTCAAACATAAACTAAAGTGTGACCTACTGTTTCTTTTATATACATATTATGCATATTTTAACAAATTATAAATTTGTTTTACGTTTAAGATATTTTTTTCCCCAACTATGAAAAGGACTGTTAGTATGATTTTATGTTGATAAGGTTTCAGCGTTAGAATTTCTTCAATAAAGTTATAAGTTCCCAGTCTATTAAGTACTCCGTATAAAGCCGGGGGGTAAATTCTCGTTTTTGAGAAATTTTGAAATGAATTGTTTTTGTGCGGCATATCACCATACCTTTTATTGTACAAAAACTTTTTATTTCACAACACGAGAATTTACCTCTACATCTTTTCAAATACCGTTATACAGATTTGGAGGATTCACAATAGTGTCATAAAATCATATGTCCTATAATAATAGCATAAAAAATTAAGACTATTGTGAACAACCCCTCATAATTAAGTGTGCTATTTTAAATTTAAATCAGCTGATGTAAAACAATTATAAAAATAAATATTTTCTTTCACAATGCCAAAAACAAGTGAAACAAGTAAGAGCGCTATATTCGGCCGTGCCGAATCTTATATACCTTTCACAACGTGTAGTCATGCAATAACAGTAGTTTGTATCACCATTCATCCCATATGAAATACGTATGTATGTACAAACATATAAAAAACACACATATATAAAAACATCCCATTGTAAAATTATAAATTCACGTATGTATGTTAAAAAAACGAAAAAAAAAATTAAAAAAAAAATAATTTTAAAAAATTAAAAAAAAATAATTTTAAAAAAAATTTAAAAAAAAAATTATTATATATAATTATAATTATTATATATAAAACAAAAAAAATAACAAAAAAATTAAAAAAAAAATAATAATAAAAATATATATTAAATAAAAAATAAAAAAAAAATTAAAAAAAAATTAAAAAAAAAAATTTTTTTTGGCTCAGCTGGGATTCGATGCCACGTTTTCTCTAACCAGTATACACGTTTGTATGTATGTATGTTGTTGTTGTTATGTTGTTTTTGTGAAAAAAAAAATCGACGTGGTCGTGGGTTTTTGCTCATATCTAAGTTGTTTATGTACCGATGTTTCTAATTTTCAATACCGATCTACTCCCGAATATTTCTGATATTTTAATACCTTACCCGGATCCAACCTATGTCGGGGGGCCCAAAAAGTTTATTTCAACATACACACGGACAGACGGACAGACTGACAGGGCTTAATCGACTCCCCTGTTCATAAGCTTTCAGAAAATATATACTTTATGGGGTCGGAAATGAAAATTGTAGAAATTTCACACGGAATGACAAACCTATATATACCCTTTTTCACTGTGTGAAGGGTATAAAAACAAAATAATAGCCAGTTTGTGCGAAAAGTACATTTTAGATGTTGTAATGGCAGACTCAAGTAAATAAATAACAAATAAATTAAATTTTGTTTTACAAACAAAAACAGCAGAGTCCTTAGCCGATCTTATTTGACGCCGCCAGTGATTTTGTATCAAAAATTAGCAACTGCGCTTAAATTTGGATGTCGGCCCGATAAAATCATACAATGAACGGCAACGGCTTACAAAAACTATTGCGGCTTGTCTTAGCCGTGTAACACAGGTCTCTGCTTATTAAATACGACAGCACAATAAACATAGCGTACAAAGTTCTATTATTATAAGACACTTTTGGTTTGAAAAGCAACAACAACATTTTTAAACCATTGTAAAATTTTAGAACAGTATGACATGATAAGACACCTTGTGAATCACCCAATTGTATATTACACACAGAAATAGTGATGCCAGATGTTAGAAATTACTAGTTTTTTTTGATTTAGTATGTTTATTATGCATGTTTAATTTTGCTTAAACTTAATCGTCAACATATTAAAAATCTATAAATAATCGAAAACAATAATTATCTTAAATTTTTATTTCTATGGTAAACTATTTTGTAGCTATAAACATTAACTTAGCAAATAAACATGACTGCCTCTAGTTTTTTACCCTTCACAGTGAGTGTAAGGATTTGTCATTACGTGTGATATTTCTACAATATTCATTTCCGAACCCATAAAGTATATACTTTCTGAAAGGTTATGAATAGAAGTGTCAATTAATCAATATCCTACTGTCCGTGTGTATGTTGAAACCAAGTTTTAAAGCCCCACGACATCTTCAAGACCCCTGTAAGGTATCAAAATATCGATCAGTATTGGAAGTCAGCATAATCGACCCGTAACTATCTGAGATATGAACAAAGAAACACGACTGAATCTATTTCTTTATTTATTTTTACCATAAAAACTAGAATTTTCCAGCCCTAGGATTATTTATAGAAACGGTTGGTATGCCTCTAGAGATATTAATAAAAATTTGTTGATAAATTGGTTACTAATCGGCAAAGTTATAGGCAAAAACTATTTTTTTTAAATATAGAAAATTTCTTCAAACTCCTAAATAATTTTTGAACACGCCTAAGATACCAAATTAAAAACCATAACCTCAGAAATCATTTCTAACAAATCGGTTTGAAACCAACTGAGATATAAGCACCAAAGTTCAACTGCTTCGATGGTTTTCTTTTAATTTACAAATGGAAATCGTTATCTTTCAGTTTCTATACAACCGAGAGAGCCAATATGGGGTTCCAATAAGACTATTAAAATAAAGTTAGCTATAAAAAGAAATACAAAATGGTGTCCTAGATTAAATGGCGAATATATGTATGAGTCAAATACAGTAGTTAATGATTTGTCCCCTTCAACCCCCACAATATTGGTATCAAATAAAAGGACTTTACCAGTACAATGAACTAAACTACAAAAAAAATTTAAAATCCAAGATGGCGTCTGAAACAAAATGGCGGGATAAATTTTTTAACCCCAACAATATGGGTATCAAATGAAAGGGCTTGACTAGTAGAATACAGTTAACTACGTTAAAATTCAAAATCAAGGATGGCGTCAGAAATAATAAAGAAAAATGGCGTACTACATGAAATCTAAAATCTTGGCTTAGCTACAATGTGTACAATGTGTGTGGCTGTGAAGGGTATAATCAGATTCGGAACAACCAAATAGAGCGTTCTTTTTTTCCCCCATATTAACATATCAATATCAAATTAAAGGGCTTTACTGCCTGAATGTTTTACACTATGAAATGTTTAAAATCCATGATGGGCGCTAATAAACATTTGCGTTTCTGTTATATTTGCAGGGAAGTCGATTTTTTTTAACGCGGCTTACGATCACGTTATAATATAAAAATATCCCATTGTAAAATTATAAATTTACGAATGTATTAAAAAAAATTAATAAAAAAATTAAAAAAAAATAATAAAAATATAAATAATAAATATAAAGTAAAAAATTAAAAAAAAATAATAAATATATTAAATAATAAATATAAAATAAGAACTAAAAAAAAAATAAAAATAAAAATATAATATAAAATAAGAAATAAAAAAAAATATTAAAAAATAAAAAAAAATTTTTGGCTCAGCTGGGATTCGATGCCACGTTCACTCTAACCAGTATACCAGGTTTGAATGTATGTATGTATGTATTGTATGAGGTTGTTGTGAAAAAAACGAGGTAGTCGTAGTTTTTTGCTCATATCTCAGCTGATTATGTGCCGATATTTCTGATTTTAACGATCTACTCCCGAATATTTCTTATATATTTTAATACCTCACCCGGTTCTAGGCGATACCGAGGGGCTACAAAAAGTTGATTTCAACATACACACGAACAGACGGACAGTCTGACAGAGCATAATCGACTCCCCTATTCATAAGCTTTCAGAAAATATATACTTTATGGGGTCGGAAATGAAAATTGTAGAAATTTCACACGGAGTGACAAACCTATATACACCCTTTTTCACTGTGTAAAGGGTATATAAACATGTTGAATCAACATTGTTTATACAAAAATGTTCATTTTGGCAAACAGTGTTATTTGTAAGGGAAATAAAAAAAAAACAAAACAAAGAGAGTATTGATATCAAATAAAAGGGCTTAACCAGTAGAATTTTCAGTTAACTAAGGAAAAGTTAAGATTCGAAGATGGCGTCCGAGACAAAATGGGGTATATATATTTTTTTCAACGCCACCAATATGGATATCAAAAAAAAGGGCTAGACTATTAGAATACAGTCAACTATGTTAATATTTAAAATCAAATGGCGTCGAAAATAATAAAGAAAAATGACGTATAATGCTAAATTTTAAGTTTATGCTATGCTGCGATGTAATCATTATACCTATGCACATGATCATAAAGGGTATTATCAAATGCGGAATGGCCGAATATATTCCAGATTTATCATAAAGCATAATAAACAGACAATACTACAAAATGTAATTTCAATAATAGACTGGTTTATAATTATAACTGAAACATCTTATTGCTCAAATATTTACCGACAATTCTATCAATTATCTCTAAAGGGACTAGTTAGGACTTAGTAAGGAATTTTAAATTTAATTATACATTAAATTTATTTATTGCAAGGCTTGAGATTTGTTGTCCTAAAATGCCCTACACCATAAGAAATCATCCAAAAGAATTAAAATCATAATCTAATCCTTATGGTGCAATGTGTTTTACATTAAGAATATTAATTCTTCATATTGATATTTTTTTACGCTTAGTTGAAGTATATAGTTCTTACAATTTAGTTTATTTTATAACTTATTGAAACTTATGATTAAGAGAAAACGAAACTAAAAAGGGTAGTATAAGAAAGAAAATTCAATGTCTTATAAAACGTGCAATCAGTCTAACGTATACCAGTAATTTTTCCCATTATTTTTTTATTTTATTTTTTTTTTTTTTTTAGAAACCACAAAACCTTCCTTAAGGATTCTATAAGAAAATTAACAAATCATTTTAAACTCAAGCTCCTACACATGGGCATTTATTTCATTATTCTAGTCTATACTCTGTAAAATATGCTTAACCTCCTTTAAATTGATTTGTTAACGCTTTATTATAATAAATTTTAATTACTATTAGTTATACTTAAATATGTATATGAAATATTTTTATAGCAAATAAATAATACATTTAATTTGATAAAATAAAGGGGGTTTGACAAGTCTTTCATTACAAGTTTTTGGACAGTTTAATTTTCTTTAATGATCTCTCAAGAAAATACTGTCTAATTTTAAATGTAACTCAAGGCGAATTCATTATCAGGTGGTGTTGAAAACGCAGCTGATCTTCTTTTTTCATTTGCATAAATGATGGTTGAGTTGTCAAATATTATTTATGTTTACATAGATTACTCTTTCCCGCGCAAAAAAAAACACAAACAAAAACCATGTAGTTGTATTTGTTGTAGAATTGCCACCACCTGATAATTAAATTCGCCTTGAAGTAACTTTTATTAAATTAAATTTTAGAGAATCTGGAGAGTTAAAGAGAAAAAGAGAGTTAAAGAGTAATTGTTTGTTGTTGGTATAACAATAATAATAATAATAATACGATTTTTTCTTTTGTTATTCTTGTTCTCAACAATTAAGTATATATTGCCTAAGTATTATAAATCTACTATATTGTTATTGTTTATTTATATTTATTATAAAGTATTAATTAGTGTGTGTGTCTTTTTAATTCTTGATTTTGTTTTCAATTATGCTTTCACCTTAACATTTATTAAATCTTAATTTATTTTTAATTTCTAATTAAAAACATTTACTTTTAAATTTTAGCAACAACTCTTTTTAAGTCTCTCTCTTATAACTTTGGCACCATTAACACATTCTTCTTCTTCTTCTCATTTAGCATAAAATATTAAATAAACAACCATTAACCTTTCTGTGTGGAAAACATGTATAATAAACTTTTTAGGCCAGTGTGGCCTGTTTACGCCAACAGCAGAATACTATACCGGGCATTTGTTTGTCCTGATCTTCTAATTATAGATTCGTTTGTGTTCCTCCGCCACCAACAGCACCGCTGCCACTAGCACTCAATGTAGCATTAGCTGTCAATTGGTTGCTGGGATGTACTCCCGTTAAGCCTAGTGTCATGCTGCTTAATAATTCATGTTCGTTTTTGGCCTGCCTCAGCCAGTTACGCAAGTCTCTGGTACGCTCCACTAGACTGGTGGTGTAACTAACTGCTCTGGGATTTTGAGAGACTATAGTATTGGCTGCCATAATAGATGTTTGCATGCGTCCCGAAGCCAGTTGACGATAGGTTTCTAAACGATCTGCTAAAGTTGGAATAGAATGAGCTGTATGTAGTGTAGAAGGTACATTGCTAGCGGCATTAAGTTGTTGTTGTAGTATAATATTGCTGTTACCTGATGAGGGATTGGCAGCAACCGTTCCTGAGCTTAACATGTGCGACCAATTCAATTCAGTTGGTGAAATCATGGGAGCACTCAAGGCTATTTGAAAATTGTAGAAAAAATAATTTTAAAGTTTTTAGTTTTTTAATTTTTAAACGAAACTTGCCTCCATGTTGTCCTGTTTTACCCAACAAATCTAAAATCTCTCGTATTTCAGCATTTAAAATCTCCAAATTCTTAATACAATCATTCGATTCCAGGTGATAAAGATCTTTGCGTTTGTTTAAATTTTGGGTATCACCACTGGCAAAGTCAGTACTGCTAAAACCAGAGCTTGAGTGTGAGGATAAATCACTTAGAGTGGCATCCTCTTTTTGTTCTACACCCAGAAGATCCATACTCGGCTTCTCCTTCTCGTAAATACGCAATAAACTCTGCTCCAAATGACGCAAACGTATAACTTTTTCACCCAATAAAGCTCTTGTTCGATGCAAGTTTACCTCCATTTCGGTAAGCTCCTTTTCTTCCTGTATCAATTGGTCCAAACTATGGCGACTTACTGTGGCTTTGTGCCGCTGTTTAATTTCACGTTGCCTAGCTCGGAAATTTGTTCTTTGGGTACGTAAAGATTCTTTGGCCCTTCTTACCGAATCACGTTCCAGATGTATGCGATGTTTAAAGAATTCTAACTCAGAGCTGGCCGCACCGGCAGTTGCATAATCAGCATTCGAAATGTCTGAGAAGGGATAGCGCAGATGATAAGTCGCATCTAAAGTATTTTCGGGAAATTGATCTTCTAAGTCCTCTAGTTTCTGCAGTTGATGACGTAAATTCTCGACAGGAGTACAAGGACGATCAGATTTGAAGTTTTCTGAATTATTCAAGCGAGAAGTAGAGGCCGATTTGAGTCGTGAAAACTGTTTTTTTCTTTGTACTCCACCACGTGAATTATTGTTATTTTCTTGATTACTTTGAAAAGCTTCCGAATCCGAATTACCATTATCACTTAATATGGGCTGAGGAGCTGGTAAGTAGCGTCCTTTAGAGTAATTATTGGAAATAGTAGTGTCCGATTGACTCATCGAAGTTGTATCATCCTGAGCTTGTAAGTGCTTAATGTACTTTGAGGCTATACCAGGTTTACGTGTCATCGGAACTGGTCCTTTTTCAGTACTACGTTCGCTATGGTGCTGTTGATGTAACTGATCTTTATTAAGAGGATGCAAATGTGTTTTGGGCGGCAAAGGAGGTTTGCCATTCTTTCCGTTAGTATTGGTAGAAACACCAACACTATTCTGACAAGATGTAGAGTAAGATAGAGAACGATTATCGCTGTTGCCAATGGAAGGCTTATTCGATATAGATCGTTCTGTTTCTGAGCCCGTGGTACAAGTATGCAAACTTTGTTGCTGTAAGGCTTGAGCCTCACGACGACGATTGCGTCGCTCCAGCGATAGTTTAACATCGGTCTTAAGTCTTATATACTTTTCCTTGAGGCATCTGTATTTGTCTTCTAACAAACGTTTTTCACAGCGTACTTTCTCATAAAGTCTATCTTCTCCTGTGTCACGCATACGCTGCCGCTCTAACTCCAATTCATGATTGAGTTTATCTTTCATTTCGCTTAATTTTAAGGCATGTTCCTTTTTCAATATTTCTTCTTCACTCTTTAGATCCCTTTCGAGATCCTCCAATATCTCGGCATGATTCTTTTGTAAAGTACACATTTGAGCCTTGTGTTCATCAACAACTATTTTACGTTTATTGTCCAGTTCGTCCTCTAGCTGATGTCTAACCTCCTCAAATTGTAGTTCAATGGCTTCTTCCGTTTGATGGCGATATGAGGTTAAACGTAAATCGTATTCGTGGCGTATACTTTTCAGTTTTTGTTCATGTTCTTTTTTAATTAAATCAATTTCTTTCTGCAGCTGTTCTTCTAAGCGTTCACGCTCTTCTTTCAGCCATAGTTGTTTCTCTTTTTCCAGTTTTTTTTCAATCATTTCGGTTGATTGCTCTTCTTTTGATTTATCGCTTACTTTGTCATTGTCTTTCTTGAGGAAGTTCACCAATTTCGAAGCCACTTTCAGAGATCTAATACTAGATTTTTCACTATTCACCGATTGTAGTTTCATTTCCAGTTGTTCTACATCGCGACTGTGTTTACGACCCAGTTCATCTAGATCGAAAGGATTGTTGGAGGGTCCAGCCGAATGCATGGAATCTTGTTCTGATTTGTTTATTATAAAGCTTCTAACTGAGCTGCCCTTAGAATCAGAGTCCGTGTCTTCGTATAAAGGTTTAACCGTAGAAGTATCTTTCAATTTATCCAAATATTGTACGGGAGAGGCATTCGAAGTTTTGCTGTATTCTACGCTTTGGGATCTTGTTAAATCGGCCATTTTAGCTTTCTCTCTATCAGGCAGATCAATGGAAAAGCTTTGAGCTTTTAACATTTGTATTGTTTGAGTCTTGGACACTGGTATTATTTTCACCTCTTTGAGATGTTTTTCATCATTTATGAGGAAGGGATTGAGACTACGCTGATAGCCTACACCATCTAAAGATAGACTGCCAATGCCCACACAGTCATTTAACTCCTCGCCATCTTCTTCATCATCGTCCCAGGGATCATCGTCTTCTGCATCATCGTCTGAGTTGGCAGATATTTCAGGGCTCTGTGTGAGTTTTCTTGAACTACTAGGATCTTCCTCAGGAGAATGACGCATTTTGATACAATCTTCTAAATTAAAATGCACCCGCTTCTTATCATCACCAGCATCATCATGACTTTGCTTTTCCATGCGTCTACGCATGTCAGTCAAACTGGAATCACGTAAAATACCTTTAACTCCCGGAGGAGTACCGGCCATACCCTCAACAATAACGTTCGTAGTATTGCCAACAATATTATGGGGATGTGTTATAATGGGACAAGTCTGATTTAAGCCCACATCTAGTTGTCGACGTGATTTCAAGAACATGGCTCCTGTACCGGAAAGAGTAAAGCCCCTCTTTTCATTATGAGTTTGAGCATCTGTTTCCAGTTTGTTGACCAAGGGAAACTTTTGCATAAGATTTTCATTGGCCAAACGCATATTAAAACCTAATTGGGGATTCGTTTTGGCCACTTCAAAACGGGTATTTTTCACAGGCATAAATGTAGAACCAAAATTTTTCGTTCTCGACTCCAAGAAACGACTAACGCCCCCACTAAAACCACTGGGTGTAGTTGAGGATGAAGTAGAATTATTTGTTAAACTACCACTACCAGTACCACCATTACTCACTAAACTATTATTCTGTTTTGGTATGGCGCCCTGGGTCATTTGTGTGGTGCTGGGTGAAGACATTTCCAAAGTGTTGGTTGTGTTATCACATTCATCGGTACCGAGTAAACTTCGTATACCGGAATCTAATTGTGAGGCATCATCCGAATTATCCACCACATTCGTTGTGGGGGCTATAGTAGAATTATTTGTATTCGTAATGGCACTGATGATGGCATTCGTCGCGCTTTGTAAGTGTGTTGTAGCATTGTTATGCTTTTGTCTTGCTTGTTCTACTAAATTACGATAAACGTCGTCGAGTGGATGTTCCCATTGTGAGGTCTTTGTTTTAAGATTATAATAATAATGACCACCTTTGTCCTCCGAATAACTAAAATGAAACAAAAACACATACAAGCAAATACAATGGGATTATAGTGTTTTTATGAAGCAAAGTTTTGTTTCATTATTTTTTTTATTTATATAAATTTCATGTCCTTGCATAAAACTTACCATATTTTCCAATCATCAGGCAGTGCCTGCATCAAACCTTCTTTAGCCAAATACAGTAAATGTGTTTCCTTAACTGGATCAATGCCAAGCAATACAGCATAATCATTGATTTCTAAAAAGAAAGCCAAACAAACATACACAAATATTAAAAGATTGTCTTGTCTATCATTGCATAGATACATACATACATGCATACATAAATATAAATAGTAGATAAATACACGTACAACGTACGTCCGTCAAAATAGATGAATGAATATTCATCACTCTAGTTGTTAGCAGATATTATTAAATTTTGTGTTCATGATTATAATAACTACATTAAATTTTATTGAAAAGCTTTTTCTTAACAGTTTTTAAAGTCAAAGGTCACGTGTAATACAGAAAGACATTTTTTTTGGCTGAAAATTTAATAAGACTTAAAATGAGTTAAATACAACAACTACAGAAATTTCCACATTTTTTTTTCTTTACAAGTAGACATTATATTTTATATCCCATTATGTTAAATGTGTGGGTATGTACTTAAGTATGTATAGCTTGTGCCCGACAAAGAATTATTTTGAAACGTTTATGAAAGAAAGAAAAACACAAGCTAAACAAATATTTGAAAAAAAAGTTTTTTTTTTTAATTTGATTATTGGTTTTGCATATTAAATTTCATTTAACTAAAGAGTTTTTTTTATCAATATAGATACATATTGGAATAAAATAAAAATCTTTATTAGGGTCACTTAAAAGGTCAGCATACTTGAGAAAATTATTAAAATAAAAATGTATATTGAAAATCGATTGAGTAATTTTTAAAGCTCAAATGAAAGCTTAAATTTAAAATCGAATTCAATAGAAAAGAAAAGTCCTAAACAAGTCAAATTTATTATCAGGTGGTGTTGACAACGCAGCTGATCTACTTTTTTATTTGCATAAATGCTGGTTGAGATGTCAAATATTATTTATGTTTACATAGATTACTCTTTCCCGCGCAAAAAAAAAACCACACTATGTAGTTTTTGACATATCGACAGACGAAAGCAACAATAACAAGTAAGAGTGCTATACTCGGCCGTGCGAACCTCATAATACCCTTTACCATCATCTACAAAGGTATACGCCATTTTTCCTTGTTATTTCCGACGCCATCCTTGATTTTGAATTTTAACGTAGTTAACTGTATTCTACTAGTCAAGCCGTTTCATTTGATACCCATATTGATGGGGTTAAGAAAATATATTCCGCCATTTTGTTTTAGACGCCATCTTGGATTTTTCATTTTTTAATACTTTACTGGATTCTACTGGTCAAGCCCTTTAATTTGACACCAATATTGAGGGGGTTCAAGAAGTTACATTCTAAAATACCAGATTTGGCTCATATATAAATTTATTGTCCGCCATTTTGTAGTGGTGGCCAACATGAATTTGAATTTTTTTAAAGTGCAAAGATTGCGCTAATCAAGTCCTTTCAGATAATCGACTTTCTCGATTGTCCAGAAGCTGAAAAAAATTGATTTTCGTTTGTAAATTTTTAGAATATCATATATTTAAAAAAAAATTGTTTGCCTATAACTTTACCGATTAGAGCCAGCTTTATCCAAAAATTTTCACGAATATCTCTAGAGGCATATAATACAACAAATAGTAGCAAAGTTACCTATTTATTATTCTACGGCTGAAAATTTTTAATTTTGGTGGTGAAATTATGAGGCGATTCTGCTGAATTTCAATAGCGATTTATTCCCGGATATTTCGAAAAGATTTATACCATACACAGATCTAAGAACATAAAGTTGCTTCTAAAAGTTGATTTCAACCAACACACGGGCAGACGGACAGACGGTCAAGGCTTAATCGACTCCTCTATTCATAAGCTTTCTGAAAATATATGCTTTGTTGGGTCGGAAATGAAAATTTTAGAAATTACAAACGGAATGACAAAGCTACATATATATACCCTTGTGCACCACAGGTAAAGGGTATAAAAAACCATGTTGTTTTTTAATCTTGTAGAATTACCACCACCTGATAACTAAATTCGCCTGAAGCTGAATTGAAAATATGTCCGTATAAAATCAGCTGATTAATTAATTTTTTTCCGCACGAATTTCAATTCGCCTTAATATTGACATGTACCAAATCACACTAACAAGGCGAATTCATACAGGTGAAAGTATCAGCCGAGCTGATTGGGAAGCATTTTGTCAAAATTTTTTAAATTTATCTCGATTTCATTTTTAAATACAGAGATTGAAAATGAAATTTTGTTTTCGTTATTAAACAATTAACTTGAGTGTACTTTTTTGATTATAAATGTATCAAACTTATGTATAATTGTTCGTTTTGCACAATTTATAATGTATTTTGCCAATATGTATTTTTCTTTAAATAAAATTTCATTAAATCAAACATATTATAGCAATTTTTCCAACCCTAATATACGAATTGGCCTTGACAGAAAATATCCTCTTAAAAGCTGTTTTGTTGTATCAATTCGCCGTTGCATATTGTAACGTTTAAATTTAAATTGTATTTAAATATAGTTTCAGGTTTTCAGTTTAAAATGATGTTCTTATTTGATTATTCCTGTTTCCTGTTTCCCGGAAACATCTTTCTAACAGATATAAAGAAATATCTGAAAAGGTAAATCATGAGTACAAAATAATATTCTGCATTTAAATTTCAAAATCATCGAGAACTTATAAACCAAATTCAAGAGCAAGTGTTTACGAAAACACGGATACAAACATCTAAACTTTACTGAAACTTTAATGGTCACAATATGTTGTTTACATACATACATAAGTACATATATGATTATGTATATCTGTGGTCGCAAGGAAAAACAAGGTAACTCCATTTTTTTAAAACACGAGAAAAACGCATTTAAAGTTTTCGACATATTTCACTAGTTTTTTTTTTAATTCATATTCTAATGTGTGCGCATCAAAAAGAAAACATAATTTTACATCCTGCTGAACATTTTGGGTTGCAGTTAGGGTTTGGGAACCGGGAATCCCCGGGAATGAACCACTTACTATTCCCGGAAAAATTTTGCTCTTATTCCCGGGAAAACGGGAAATAAAAAATATATAGTATATTAGGAAATATATTTAATATTATTTTTAATTTCTTATCTGTTTTGGTAAATTTAGAGAAGATTTAAATAAAAAGTAAGGTTTTTAATTTGTTAGCGTTTTTTGTTTGTTAAGTATTTACAACTTTTCTTAAATACGAATATGTAAAAGATAAACAAACATAGTCGGTCAAAAATATTTCACGCCAAAGTTAACGACTTTCTGGAATTATTTTTAATAAGTGCTTATAAATTTCAAATTAATTAATTATATACCTACATAACTACATAAATGTTTTCTTGTATATAAATGTTTTTATAACAACCGTAAAACCAGCAGTAGTTTCCGTGGTTCAATTTTATAAATTTAATCGTATGTACAAATTGTTTTTAAAAGTGGTCACAGAATTTGAAAGTATAATTTTTATTATTTATGATTGAATTTTTCTAATAATACTTTTTTTTTAAATTCTCTTTGTTTAGAAGCAAAATGTCTGAAGTCTGGAACTATTTTCAAAAAGTAGACAACGCAGCACAATGTAATATTTCCCGAAAAGGTTAATGTCCAAGGGCGGTAGTACTAGTGGTCTCATACGGCACCTTCTTTTGGTTCATAAAATAAAATTTGAAAACGATTCTTCAAGACCTGCACCAAGTAAAAAAATAATTCCACTATTAAAAGTTTTTAGACACCCAAACATTACCAGAAATTGTTTCAAAATTGTCGATGGAATATCTAAATATTCGAACAATTACACAAAGTTCTTTTATTTTTCAGTTTTTCAGTAAAAATATGACGTTACCAAAATGAAACTGTTGTTAAAAACATTGTAATAAAATATTACAACGCCGTTAAAAATACGATGGTGAAAACAATATCGAGTCAAATTTGCGACAATTTGTGGTTTGCCATTGTATTAGACGAGTGGAATAGTGTTGCCCAAAAAAAGTATCTGTTTACATGGCAATAATTATTTTTATAATTTGGGTTAAGTTTATATTTCCGGAAGATGTAATGCTGACACAATAAGGACTCTAATGGAAAATAAGCTACTACTAAAACAATGAGTTATTAACCAAATCGTGATGTTAAAGTTAACAAACATTATTTATTTTAAAAGAAATATTATTTTCGGGAATCCCGGGAATTCCCGGGAAGACGATTTTTTAATTCCTGTTTCCCGGGAAAGTAAAAAGACCGGGAAATCCCAAACCCTAGTTGCAGTAAAAAGCTTTTTACCCGTCAGAAGCGAAAATCAAGGTTAGTTACCTGGTTTTTCCTAAAAATTTCATTGTTTGAATTTATTCTTATATATATATATATTTTTTTTTTAAATTAATTTTAAATTGTTATCAGAAAAAGTAATGAATTGCGTATTGATTTGAAAATCGAAAATTTTCAATTTTTTAGTTATTAGTTTGCTGTTAAAAATAAAGGAATTCAGTTAATTTTGTTGTATGTTAATGATACAATTCTAGTTTCAATTATTGTTTACATCAACGATCAATCTCCTAGTGTTTTCTTTTAAGATATTATGGAGTAACCTGATTTTTTCCTTAAAACACATGGAGTTACCTTTTTTTTCCTAAAAATTGGTATTTAAGCGATTTTTATTTTGTAGCTTACTCTTAAATGTGATACTTTTTCAAAATTTTGATCTGACAGAGTGATGGTAAATCCAAAATCCATCCAATTTCTGGTGTTTTTTCAACTTTTTGGAAAAATGGAGTTACCTTGTTTTTCCTTGCGACCACAGATATATTCGTTTAAGTAATTGATTCAAGATTTTTTTTAAAAAATTTATTTCGTATTGAATAGCACATAAATATATGTAAATGACATTTTAAAACATTAAAGTAAAAAAACTGACCATAAAAATACAATACAATTCTATTTTCCGTAACATGCATGAGCAATTCACAGAATGAGTATAAGAAATACCCTGGATACTTTTTAAATTTGTAACAGACACTCTTTAAATATTTTCAGCAGGTAAGGTATACACGCTTAAGGATTTTTTTAAATAACATCCTTTTAAAGAAACTATGTACTTATGTATGTACGTACACAAAAATTCACACTTTACAACATGCATCATCAACATCTAAAAAGAATTGACCGAGTTTCCACCTTTTAACTATTTCGCTTTTGCAAATTTGTCACTTTCTCTACTAGAATATTAATGGGCACGCAACTTACATATGTATGCATGTGTCAATTTTAATTATCCAAAGTAACCTAGATTTAAGTTTCATAGTTGAGATATAACAAATATTTAGCGTTCAAAAGATAAATCCAATTTAAGTACATTCTTTGATGTTAGATTTAAATCATTTATTTTTCAACTTATTACAGCAAATTCTTAACATTAACTAAACAGAAATTAATTAAATGTCAAAATGTTTTTCTGTCAATAAAATAAAAAGAAACTTTAATATAAATACCATTTTGGAGTTACCGGATTTTTTTTTATTCCTAAAAGTTACTTTTACGAAACATATAATTTGGTCCAAGGCGAATTTCTGCAGGTGAAATTATCAGCCCAGATGATAAGGAAGCATTTTGTCAAAATTTGTTATATTTAAAATTTTCATAAACAAAATGAGAAGTTTAAACAAAACAATAAATAAAATAAAAACTTTATTATAAACTTAACAATAGTGCAAATATATCTGTGGCTTGGAGCTAAAAGGGCCAATGTCAAAATATTTACTTTTGAGAAAATTTGAATTGAACTTTAACTTTTAAAGGTGCTTTCATAGTGACATTGGCCAGCATTTTATTTATGCAGCTGTTCTGGGTTAAGTATGACTTTAGCTGTTTTACCATAATTAAAAAGAGCAAGAAAACAAATATAATGCAATAATTAACTCAAAGAGCAAAGAAATGACATTGGCCCTTTTAGCTCCAAGCCACATATAAAGTGATTGCAGTTCGGAGAGAATTTTTTTAAAACATTTTTTATATGAAGTACTTATCAGGGTACACTTATACAAGGTGGCGGTGCAAGCCCAGCTGACTATTTTTTGTGTTCTGGAGAATGTCAAAATACATACTTAAAAAAATTATTTCAACTTCGGAAATTGTCAAACTCCATACATAAAAAAAGAGAGACAAAAATTGCTCTCCTTTACGCTATCACCTTATGTAATTACACCATGGTACTTATAACAGTTGGAAGCTATGAGAGAAGAAAGAAAATATATGAATTTTTCGCATTTGGAAAGCAACAGCTGATCAATTGCAACAACCTAAATAAGTGTACCCTGAACTTAACCAAAAATTTATTTCTTTTTAATTTATTTTATTTTTCTAAGCTCTTATACATAAATTTGGCTAACTATTGGTTAACACTAATTTTTATTTGCATAAAAAATTGACTAATTATTAAGGATATTGTAGCAATAATTTTAACTTTTAACATTTTTAAGATCAAGAAATCAATTCTCGTTCTATAATATTGTGAATTGAAAAATATTTCCGTATCATATGGTATCACCACATCGTTTACTGTACAAAAACTTTTAATTTCACATAACGATAATTGTCTTCAAAAATAAAAGTGTATTTAGCAGATGATACGTTTACATATTTTTTTCCAAAAAAAAAATAACCCCTAAAAAACTAATTACAATTATAAAATCTGGCAGCACTGAAAACGAACGTTTTCTAAGTAGCACTTGTTATTTAAATTACAAAAAAAAAAAGAAGTAACAACAATGTCCACAAATAGGTATATATGTACAATGGTGTGCGTGGGGAGCATTAATACAACTAACGTTTATTAGTTTGTTGTTTAGTAACGTGTAACTAATAAACCACTTCTAATGAAACTTTAACATGACATCCATCAACAGTAGTTAAAAGTTATTCCTTTATTTCTACTATAAAAGTTTGCTATTTGCAGAGAAATTTTTGCAGTATTTTTTACAAAAAAAATTGCTTTTTATTTCATATTAAATACATACTTTTAATAGTCCTTGTTTAAATGTAATTTTACTCTAAAAATAAGAGATCCGAGTGCAGTAAAACTGACTCATAGTTAACGTACATATAAAGCTTATGTTGTTGTACCTGTTGTAGTTGTCATAACGATTATTTCCCTGGTAACATCTGGGAAATGGGGGGTTGAGTTCACATATAATGCTGTTAATTATTTCAGGTTTGTCAAATATGTAATGAATTTTACATGTACTTAAAGTAAAAAGAAAAATAAGCAAACAAAAATTCTAACAACTAATTATTTTACATACTATAATATGACATTATTCCCGTCGTTATTTGGAGAGGTACATAAGTACATATACCAGGACATTTTAAAATGTTATTTTGTATTCTTAGCTATTTTTGTAACACAATTTGGATGTTTTTTCAATATTTCAACTACACCATGATGTTGTTTGCAACTATTCGTGCCTGTTCTGTTGAATTAAACTGTTCAAAGTTGTCATAGCATTGTTGTTATACACAACAACACTACAATGTTAATTTCGAAAAATTTAATTCCCCTCAGAATGCAGAACAGATACGATTGTATTCCCATAAAACACAAAGAATTAGCAAATATGCTGAAGTATCCAATTGAAAGTGATGTTATGAAGTCAGCAAAATATTTACTTGTTTCTAAATCCTTTTGAAAACGGATGGAAACAACATTAAGCAAGCACTCGTATTCTGTTTGCGGTACTTACTCACACTTGTTACATGGCAACTGTTGGAAGAACCGGACCTTTGTTTTCTTAAAATTATACTTAAACAGCTCTTACTCGTTCAAACTCTTGATCTTGTTAACGAAAAAAGTAGAGAAAATATGGGGGGAGTACAGAGAATGTTGTACTCGCAAATTCCTTTTCGTTCGCACATCAATATTCACACATAAAGGGTGTTTTTTTAAGCCCGATAGAACTTGAAATTGTAAAAAATAACACAAAAAATTAAATTGTAATCAAAAATTTTTTTTTATTCGAAAGATCAATACGTGACATTAACATTTGAAAATGATTTCGGGCATATGGGCACCGCGGCTGTTCTTGACGAAGCGGATTCAGGACGTCCAATTTTATCGCAAAATTGTGTTCAGCGATGAGGCGCATTTTTGGCTTAACGGGTTTGTTAATAAGCAAAATTGCCGCATATGGAGCGAGACCAATCCACAAGAGACCCTACAGACTCCATTACATCCAGAAAAATGCACCGTTTGGTGCGGTTTTCACGCTGGTGGCATCATCGGACCTTATTTTTTCAAAAATGAGGCCGGAGCTCGCGTTACGGTCAATGGAGATCGTTACCGCACCATGATCAATGATTTTTTGTTTGAAAATATGGATGACATTGATCCGGAGGAGATGTGGTTTCAACAGGATGGCGCTACGTGCCATACGGCGAACGCAACCATCGACATATTGAAATCATAATTTGGCGATAAGTTGATTTCGAGAAATGGACCTGTCAATTGGCCTCCAAGGTCGTGCGATTTGACACCTCTCGATTATTTCCTGTGGGGCTACGTGAAGTCACTGGTTTATGCTGATAAACCAGCAACAATTGACGCCTTGGAGGCCAGCATTGTTCGTGTTATTCGTGACATACGGCCAGTAGTGCTCGAAAAAGTGGCCCAAAATTGGACGTCCAGAATGCGCTTCGTCAAGAACAGCTGCGGTGCCCATATGCCCGAAATCATTTTCAAATGTTAATGTCACGTATTGATCTTTCGAATAAAAAAAAAATTTTGATTACAATTTAATTTTTTGTGTTATTTTTTACAATTTCAAGTTCTATCGGGCTTAAAAAAACACCCTTTACTAACATGGTAATAAAGGAACCATGTGACCACAAAAAATCATATTCGGAGGGGCATTTTAACATATTCCACCCTTTGTGGCACTTTAGTTCCACTTATTAAGGTCTTTCACCCTATACGTAACAACTCCATTTAGGTATGTCCGAAATGGCCCGAATTACACCTAGAATAATTTAATTCTAGAGGGGTATTTTAACACATTCCACCCCCTGTAGCGCCACTCCTAAGTAGAAGAACTTTATATACCCGCTTTAGTTTTGTAATCTATTTATCAAGAGTTTCACCGTATATGTCACAACTCTATTCAGGTATGTCCGAAATGGCCCGCATAACACTGAGAATATTTTGAATACTAGAGACAGGCACTAAAGGGGCTAATACACGGCATGTTTTTTACATCTGAGTTGTCAAATTCTCCACTGCTAATACAAACATGTCGTCTGTTACCTTCAAAACATTACTTCTGTAAAAAAACATGTGTTGGGACATCTGACAAAATTTTAATTACAGCGCTTTCTATTTTCTTCTGTCAAAACATGTGACATCAGCCGTTGGCAGAAATCTCTGCTGCTGCAAAACAGTCAGCGACGATTGCCTGTAAAAGTACAATTTTGACAGACATGTAGATTTACATATGTATGTCTCACAAATTTTAAAGTCAGATGTAAAAAACATGCCGTGTATTATAGCCTTTATTGGTACCAGGTCATGTTTTTGGGGTTGTAACTCTGTTTGACTTAAAATAACAACAATTATGTATAGAATATAAATTTTGAAGAACAACATTCGCTTTCTTTTGAGATATTAAACGTGTTTTTTTTTTATTTACCATTTTGGAGTTATGGCTCCATATGTCAGCTTTTTGACTTTTTGGCACGGGTTAACGTCGTTTAATTTCGGCTAGCTCTATATCTGGAAAGGCGAATCGTTTTATGGGAACCAGACGAAAAATATTTTTCCCCCCATAAGAGATACGGTCACTCCCATTAGAATACAAACTAAAATTTGTGAAATTAAAATTTCTGTGTCTGAGCACCAAAGAAAGTTCAAAAGAGAATTCAAGAAAATTTGTCAAAATTTAATTTAAACGTGTAAGAGCTGTGTTACTTCTTTTTTCACATTTTACTTTCCTTTGGATCCATTATAAAGTTTCGTAAATATTTGCAAGTTGTGGTGTTTAAAGGCATCCCAACTCAGGGAATTCATTTCTATATAATACCTTTATTAGTCATATTCCATCCGCTAAACCATTTAAAGATATCTTAATTGGTTAAAGGAAAAACAATAGTAGTCATTATGATAGTGTTAAAAATATGAGTTATGTATATACCACAAGAATGCTGGCAGTAGTCATGGTACAATCATCAGGTAGCCTCACTAAAACAGCTGAATTTTTTTTCTCTACCTTATGGTTTAACTAAAATGTCAAATTTTGTTTGTGTATATATTGTGTATATATATTATTATTCTACTACCAAAAAACACACGCACACATATTTGCTTTTTGATATTTTAGTTGTCGTTTTTCGACAACAAAATGCATGTAGAATTTTGTTGTTGCAGAAATGAAGCTACCTGATGGTTGTATCATGACAGCAGTGTATATTGTCACAGCCTACTGCATTCGAATTTATTAATTTGAAACATGAAAGAACTTCAGATTTATTTACACAAGAGCAAGGCGAATTCACTATCAGGTGATAACATCCCTGCAACAAACACAAAAAGGCCAAGAGAATGTCAAAACACAAAAAAACAACTTTTTTGTTTACTTTTAATTAAAATTTTATTTTTATAAATTCACGCGAAAAGTTTTACAATAAATAAGTATTTTTAATTTATTACATAAATTTGTGCTGTTTATATCACAAATTTGTGTTTTTTTTGAAAATTTTTCACAATTTTCACGACTTTTAATCACTAGGACAAACACAACGGAAATTTTGTATTTTTTTGAATTAAAAATATTAAAGATGTTGTTTATTTCAATTATAAATTGTTAATTACTTATTTACCAATAAGTTATTGCTCAAATATTAGTATTTTTACAATTATTTTTCACAAATTTTAAAACTTTTATATAAATTTTCAACTAACGCTCATAAAAATTAATTTAAATGTAAACAAACTTTGACATTGTGCCGTAAAAATAAAACGAGCAAAAAACAATCAGCTGGCTTCTTAACATCACCTGATATTGAATTCGCCTTGGACAAGAGAATTGAAAAACACAGCCATCGAGTTCTTAATTATTGGTATGAATATAAATTAAAGCTCTTCAACCTACTTGTTTTGATATCTTGCTCCACCAACCCCAATATCACGAATGAATTTTCTTGAAATATTATATGTTTTCGCAATTCTAACGACCACATTAGCATTTCTTTTGGCAGCTCTAAAATCCGCTTTCAACTCTAAAACGCTTCCACCTTGAATAGGCAAGGTGCCTCTTATAAATTAAAAATTTTAATGTTGGCAGAAAACCAAGGTTTTTTCCCACTGAATATTTTTTTAGATTTAATTGTCACTGTTACGTTATAAAGACGTTGAATACTGTCCTCTAGAAATATAATTGCAGAAGGCATGTTACTTACTATATCAAACAAAATATTCTTGCTATTTTACTTTTTAATTCGTCAAAGAAAATAATAAAAAATTAACTGTCGTATTCATAAAAAAATATTTTAAGTTTATTGAAGGTTTTTTTTTGACAAATTTCTGTACAACATCTTATACAGTTCTTTCTAATAAAGTATTAAGTTAGTGTGCTGGTCTGCTAGTTTGGGGGTTGCGGGTTCGATTCCCGCCAGAGACTGGAGCGCACAACATGCCAATTGGGCATAACTGTATACCTGTCGTGGGTTTGGGCTTTTAGTTCCCGTCCTTTTCAACCTAACATAACCTAGTACCTAGTGATCGGTACAAAACAAAATTGTTCGTGTTAATCAAAGTGGTACCACAATTTTAGAGTCAGTTTTTCAAAGGGATAGTTGACGGCCTAAGTCGCACACCGCCACACTGCCACCTCGTTTATTAAAAAATATGTTCACAATATCTTATTTATTTTAATTTTTGTTATAAAAACCAATTATACAATTTAAGTGTTAGAAAAAAAATGTATTTACTTCTACAGTATTAAGTCCTTTTTCCTCCTGGCAAAAATTGTAGCTGGCGTATGGAGTATTCACAAGCAAATTAAAGACATGACAAATGTTAAAAATCCCGCGGTAACGTACGTTACTAAATAATTACATTTATGGCAGTTGAAAGAGAAAACAATTTCTAAACATTGAATAAAATACCGGTGATTACAAAATTTGTAAAAAAAATAAAATAAACAAAAAAGTGATATTCGTTATTAGCTTGAAAGTGGCATAACTGTAAAAGTGATTTGCGATGAATATAAAGTGCACAAATCAACAATATCCAGGATTAAAAAAATAAAGCTGCATTAAAAAAATTCATTGCAAATGCTAAATTTGGACCAGGCAAGCGTGTTACAATAAGAGCTTGTGAATATCCAAAAATGTAAAAGGATTTGTACAAGTGGTTTATGAAGCCATATTAAACCATAAAAGAGAATTCGCGGCCTAAAAAATTGAGACTCGCTTATCTATTAGTTACATTAAGCGAGGTTGCACTTTATCTATTTTATAATAAGAGAGAGCTTGTAAGCCATTTTTCTTGAGCTTGAGCCGCTCTTTGGTACATACATCATTTATTAAAATCCTAACATTTTGTTAAAAACATGTTTAATTTTCGAAATATTTATGCTTTCTTATGCATAATTTTGAATTCCCGTGATAATTGCGTAAATTCGCAAGAATCTTTCAACGTCAAGCCCCTAAATGCTAACTAAGCTGTAACAAATTTGCAAAAGCGACCACCTCAATTATCGTCAACGACTACACAAACAAACACTACTCAACACAATCCTTTTGATAATGTTTTTCTAAATAAAAACAAAAAGTACGTTTCTTTCGCAATAACATTATTTCGTGTTACACCCAAAAGCTTGTATACAAAACTTAAAGGAAACTGAAAATTTAATGTCTATACTTCCACGCCCGTCTTTTCTGCTTACACCACTATACCATATATACCACTTGTATATTCTATTACACTATATCAATAGCTGTGTATAACGTACATATATGAAGGTACCTATGTAAATATATATAAGTATGTATCTATGTACATATGTATAGTAGTACAATTTATTACATATAAATGCAAGAAAAAAATATGTAAATTAGTGTTAAAAGAATAGATAAAACTATCTCTATTCACCATGTGTTTTGTTTGTTTTATTTGTAAAGGAAATTCTTTTTAAAAGCGATGAAATTGGTATTTGTTCAAGACAACGAAGTCTGCAAACCGGCGTATAAAGGGTGTCTCAGTTAGAATGAACTTTTTGAATTTAGTGTAATTTCTTTTTGTGCAAGTGGCAACTCTGAAATTTGGCAGCTGTCAAACATTTTTTTTCATATTATTTTAAAAATGGAGCACTTTGCAAAAGAACAACACTTATAACTGAGAAAACATATTACAAAAATTTGTTAAGATATTCTGAGACCGCACAGAGGGTTGAAATGTACCAAAAGTGAGGATTAATTCAAAAGCTGAACTTTATCCTACACATTCGTGTGTGGTACTGGGTGAAAGGTAATTAAATTCTATATCACTATTTGCCAAAAACTTTTGTTTTGAGTAAATTACTCTATCGACTGTGAGCTGTCAAAGTCAAATAATTTTTCAAAATTTTTCGTGCCGTGCCTAAAACTGAAAGTTGAGATATTTTGGGTGCTGATAATTATTATTAAGCGTTCTAAAAGTAATTTTATTAAAATTAAACCATCAACTTCAGGTATTTTACTACATAATTGCATTAATGTTTTTTAGAGAAATGTTTTGTAAATATCTTTAATATTTTTTTAAAAAGTGCTCCATATTTAGGGTATTTTCGATATATACACAGAGTTTCAAAAAATTTCTTGTTGCGATCCAGCAAATTTTATAAAGTGATATTTTAATATAGTATTTTAGCTTATATATTCCACACCAAACTTTTGCAGAGGCACCGCGTTTTTTTACTTATTAAAATTTTTGTGAAAGAACTCCAGTTGCTAAATACTTAATCAACTTGCTTGTTATACCCTTCACCTGTGGTGCACAAGGGTATATAAATATAGCTTTGTCATTCCGTTTGTAATTTCTACAATTTTCATTTCCGACCCTATAAAGTATTTTCTGAAAGCTTATGAATAGAGGAGTCGATTAAGCTCTGACCGTCTGCCCGTCTGTCCGCGTGTTGGTTGAAATCAACTTTTAGAAGCAACTATATGTTCCTCAGATCTGTATATGGTATCAATCCCTTGGAAATATCCGGGAATAAATCGCTATTGAATTCAGCACAATCGCCTTATAACTTTCTGAGATATGAGAAAAAAACCACGACCACCTCGTTTTTTTACACAATTACAACAACAACATACATACATACATATATGTAAAAAACATACATACATAAAATTACAAGAAAAAAATATATTAAAAATAAAAAAAAAATAATAAAAAAAATACAAAAAAAATTAAAAAAAAAAATTTAAAAAAAATTTAAAAAAATAATAAAATATACATAATATATTAAATAAAATAAAATAAAATTTTTTTGGCTCAGCTGGGATTCGATGCCACATTTATTCTAACCAGTATAGACATATGTACGTATTTTAAATGAGATGAATGAATGACTACACGTTGTGAAGGGTATATAAGATTCGGTACGGCCGAATATAGAACTATTACTTGTTTTTAACTCTCTTTTGTCTCTATTTTCGGTATTAAAGTTATTGTTATAAATGAGTTTGGTTTCTATCAGAGATAGTTGCGTGAGTTAATTTTGACTCACGCTCACTTACAAAAAATAATTTCTGTTTTATTTACACCGAATTCTAATTTTTGCATACGTTCGTTCTTTTATTAAATTTAAAATTAACTCACGAGCTCGAAATGATCACGAAAACACTAAATGTTCGAACAAAACTAAAGCTTAAATAAATACTAATATGTATATTAAATGCTAAAAAAATATAAAAAAAAGGCTAAAGCACAAATTCGGCAATAACTTACGTTATTATATTATACGTTATTATTCCAAAGTTACAGCATAAATTGTGAACTCAGGTCTTATTTTCCAAAAAACAAAAATGCGCTTAACGGGTTAAAAATTTTTTTTTTACTTTTTTTTCTAAAATGCTGTGTTTTTATGTATTTATGATAATTCATTAATAAAAAATTATAATATTCTCTTTTTTAGCTTCTTCGAAAAAATTTGTATATTTATAACATTTTGTAAAAAACAAAAGTTGGATTTTAGATTAGATTTATAGTAATACAAATACATATAATATATTTATTATTTTAATTTTTTAATAAAACATTGAGTATGCTTTAATTTTCAGTTTTACTCATTAATTTATCGCTTTTAATTCCAAAGTTACAGCATAAATTGTGAACTAAAGTCTTTTTTTAAAAAAAAAAAAAAAAAACTAAAATGCGCTTAACGGGTTAAAATTTTTTTTAACTTTTTTTCTAAAATACTGTGTTTTTATGTGCTTATAATAACCCATCAATAAAAAAATATAATATTTTAAAACTACGGCGTTTATGAATTAATCGCCACTTTGGGTACTATCGAACCCACTGTGGACCACTCGAAATCTTAATAGAATTTTCAGTCGAAAATATGCCAAACATTCGAAGAGTGGTGAAAAATTTAAGAAACTGGGTCGATTATGGACAGAAAAACAGCTATGCGTCAACGTACCGAATAATGTCGCCGAAACACCAATTCGGCGTCGTTCTCAAAAGATTTAAATTTCACGTAGCGTTACGCAGCGAATAATGGCAGAAGACCTTCACCATCATGCGTACAAAATTCAGCTTACTCAGGAGTTCAAACCAGCTGACCATTAGGGTGATCCATTTTTCGACATTTTTAGGAAACCGGTTTTCAAATAGTTCTAAATTTAGAATTAAAAAAACACCGGTGCTCTTTTAAAAATTTGGAAAAAAACCTGTTAACCGGTCGAATACATAAAATATATTTTTTTCGCATACCTATGACAGAGATACATATATAGGCACAAACTGGTTTGTTCTTTGGTTTAATTGCATTTTAAGTTGACACACATTCAATGGCATTATTATAAAATGACGTTAATTAAAGTAAAGATGTTAAAGGACAGACACTTTTTACCTAAAAGTGACCGAAAATTTATACTTAAGCTTCAGTTACCTTTAACTTTTAAGGTTAGGTTAATGAATTTAAAAATGTCATTGTTTTTCTACATGAAACAAAATATGTCAACTAAATTGTGATTTATATTTCTTTTTTTCTACTTCGACATTTTTACTGCCTGTTCAACGATGTCGAAAGAAAACCCAAGCGAAATTTCATTCGTACAAATACGTTGAAAACAAAAAAAAAATTTTTGGTTTTTGTTGTTTTCAGTTAAAGCAAATAATATTTAAGCCTAATTATTTTTCTTATTTTACATTTGTTTTTGAAACAACAAATAAATTTCTTACAACATTATGGAAGAGTATTTAATACATTTTCTGATTTTTTGAAATTTTTTAAGTAATAAATATAGTATGGTACGTTTGGTTACAAAGATAAATGAACATAAAACTAAAAATTAAAAAAACCGGCTTCTGTTAGCAAAAAAATCGGTGTATTCGACATTCGAAAAATTAACATTTGGAAAAAAACCGCCGGCTGAAAGAGTAAAAAACCGGGTTTTCCACCGGTTGTAAAACCGAATCGATCACCCTTCTGACCATGCAAAGCGTCGTCAATTCGTTTAGTGGGTAATAGAGCAAAGTGAAGTCAATGCACATTTTTCGAAAAAAGTGATCTCCGATAAAGCCCATTCCCATCTAAATGGCTTTGTGAATATACAAAATTTTCCAATATGTGATTTAGAAAATCCTCAGGCAATCCATGAGAAACAAATGTACCAACAAAGAGCAACTGTCTGATGCGGATTTTTGTGAGGCAGCGTGATTAGGCCTTAATTGCATTCTTACTGAGACATCCATAGTAACCAAAAAACATTAGGATGATCCGAATAAAGGATTAAAAAGTCACTTACCACCTAGGATTAAAGATCAGTTAAAGACGATTTCAGAAATATTTTTGTTTTGTTTTTTGTACTCTGCGTAGTTCGATATTAATATATTACATATTCATGGACAATTGTGACTTGCACACTCAACCGATTGCAAATTAATTTTAAACTTTGACTTCATAAAACCTTTGCTTTAAAATTGTTTATTTCTATGAATTTATAAACAGAAAGGTAACCTAAGTCGGAAAAATCAAAACGGAGCTGATATATAGATATAAACTTTTGTGCATAGTAATAAATAAAAGAAAAAGGATTGCTATTGGTAAAAATTCCATCTAACTCGTTGTGGTAAGATAATATGAAGAAAGTAACAAATTAGGAGATAATATGGATACCAAGTCATTACGGGCTGATCGGTAACGAGAAAGCCGACAAATTATCCAAAATGGGAGCTCTTCTGAGTACTATAACTTTGGAGAATGCTAAACCCTTTAAACGATTTAAGGATGAACTTAAACGTTGGGCGATGGAGGAACATGTCAGAAAATGGCAAAGCACTCATGTCAGTAAGGTGACAAGAACACTATGGGGTGACCCAAATCTTGGGAAATCAAAAGAGATTCTGCGACTAAGTAGACCAACACTTAGGAAACTAACCAGTGTAATTACAGGTCATACGGAGTTGAGAACCCATCTAGCTCGCATGAGATTATCTGAGGAGACAACATGTAGAGCATACGAGGAAGAGGATGAGACGTTGGTACACTACCTCTGTCATTGTTCTGCGTTTGGGCATATTAGGCGCGAGAATTTTACAGTGGATACTATGCCGAACTTGGAATACCTGGGGAACTCGAACTGGAGATCCATAAGAAGTTACATTGAGGGGACTGGGTTCTTGGACTAGTCCGTTATTTATGGGAAATAATGTTTATGGTTTTTGTTTGGGAATTCCGTTTTCCATATGGAGCGCACAACATGCCAACTGGGCATAAGTGTATACCTATCATGGGTTTGGACTTTTAATGCCCCTCCTTTTCAACCTAACCTAACAAATTAGTTACCGAATTCAATTAACTTAAAAACCTGGGAGTTAAATAGATAATATTTACAACCAACACGTAATCACCGATCAAAGAGTGCTGATAATGAAATCGCAGCTGGTTTCGAAAATGCATTTTACTCGGCTAGTGTCGGTAAAAAAATTCTTGGTAAAAATAAGAATGTCTTTGAAAAGTTAACTCAAGCCTGTATAAAAAAATTTGAATATTAGTTTAACTTTTTAAGCAATTTAAATTTGATAGAAATAGAAATTCTTGTTTAGCCTACCAAAGTTAATAAGAAGCGATGTATCGTGAAACTATAAAATGTTAAACAATTTTAAGTCCGTTTTAGGAATAATTCTTCAATGCTATTGCTGCATTTAAGCTTGAAAACATAAAATACTAATGAAATGAATACGTGATTTAATTTAAGTGATTTTCTTTATTTAATTATAAAACAAGTATACTTTTCTGGTAGTTGATCTGGGAAAGATCCACACTTTCGTGAACAGGACAGGATGGCTGAGGAACGACGACCAGAGGACATAGACGAACGGGCGATGGTGCCTACGGTATCACAACGGGACCCTCGAAGGACCCAAGTGAGCTATGCCTTTGGGCGGCTGCCGGATCTAACCTTACCTAACCTATATTATTCTGGTTAATTCATTTCAAACATCGATGTAAAGATTCATTGAATCAAGGTATGATTTCATTAAAATTTATACATGGGTTTCTTAAATAAATGAAATTCTTTACTGAAAGATTAAAATATCTTTAATATATTGTTAATAGATCAAGGTATAAATACATTAATGTCAATGCATTAGTGCCTTAAGTTAAATATTGTTACATTGACTTATTAGAACAGTCAACGTATAACTTCGTTGAATCAATGTATAAGTGCATTAAATTCAATGCTTAAATCCGTTAAACTGGTCATTTTTTACTATTTCTAATTCAATGTACATACATGCTAATAAAATATATGAAGGAATACTTTAAATTATTGAAATTTTACGTTTAACAAGGTCAACGTATGACAATTTATTGATTCAACGTACCTGTATCTAAAATCAAAACAAGTGCACTTATTCTTTGAAACAATGAATTTTTTTATTGGACTTATGTATCTCTTTTTGGTTCAGTGTACTCAGAGTTATTCTATTCCGACTTAAAAATTGTATCTAATTCATTGATATTTGAGGTGTTTTTATTTTTTACATTTCCTTGTTTTTATTTTGTTAAACAAAATTCTGTATTTGCTTATAAAGGGTGTCCAAAAATTAAACTATATTTGAATTAAATAGAAAACACAGTTTTAAGTCTTTTGATTGTCATAAAGTATACATAGGACGGCTTGGCATATACAAACGCACTCGTTTGTCGAAATTCCTATGATACAGCGTTAAATCTCCTGTAATTCAGGGGTGGTTGTGAGATTGTTAACATAGACCCGTGATTTCAAATAACCCCATAAAAAATCACACGATCCAGGGGGTCAATTCTGATCACTGAAACAAGAGAGTACACGACCTGAAAATGTCTCGTGCAGCAATTGAATTGTTTCGAATAGCGGCCGACAAGCTTTCATTTTTTATGAAATATTGTTCATTATTTTTGTTAAATTTTTGCAAACCCTAAACTGTCAGCTGTCGAATTGTGTTTTTAGGATTGCCAATTCTTCATTGCACAAATGGCGACAAATTCAAATCCTTCTTGAATTTTGGGACACTCTTTATTTTAACGTTTTTGTTGTTATTGTTAATAGCTGTTAAGATGTTTTCTTTTGTTCTTCGATAAGTTACATCATCAAACTATCCATAAAGTATGTACATGCATGTTTACTTAAATGTACTGTTATACGAGTAGGTAGTTTATGTACCAAAACTGAGAACTATCCACTTGCATGTATAAATGTAAACATATACTTTTACATGGTTCTTGGTATTATTATTTTGCTCTTATTTTCTTTTTTTTAAGTAATGTAAACGTGGGATGTAAATTAAAATGCAAAGAAATTGCTTCTGACAGTTTGAACTGCATGTGACAGCTTAAGAGCTGCTGGAAAACGTATAGTAATTTTGTTAATAAAAATGGTAGGAAATGTCAAAACAATAATTATTTCATTATCGAAATTTATTTTTCAACAACTTGTGACTTAAATAGACGTTATTTCAGCGCTCTTACACGTTCAATTTTAAGTTTGTAAACTCTTGAGTTTTCTAGTCAGAGAGGAACCGAGAACAGGGGTCGAGTAAAAACTCTCTTCCTTTCTCAGCAACAAACTCAAAAGTTTGCAAAAATACCCATTAAAAAGTATTGATGATAAAACCGTAGCTGGTTTTGATAATGTAATCCACTCGGCTGGTGTCGGTAAAAAAAATATGTTTTAGTATATCCTTTCACTATCACAAATAAAATTGAATTTCTTCCAAAAATTAAAAAAGTTTAAAACAAAATAACCTAAAGAATTAGAAGCGAACAAACAAATGTAAGACCACTCAATAAAATGAGTAACTTTTTTATCTGAGATCGCTTGTGGGATTAATATTTCTTGCCGGTTGTGCCAAATCTGATAATATCCTTTACCATCATAGTTATACGTCATTTCTAAGTAGTTAACTGTATTATACTGGTCAAGCCCTTTCGTTTAATGTCAATATTGACCCTTTCAGGTTGATAGAAGCTTTAAAAAATCGGTTGCCATTTGTAAATTTTAGGAAAACACCAAAGCAGTTGTATTTTGATGCTTATATCTCAGAGGCTATGCCTCTTATGATAAAAGATTACCTTCGCATTCGATTCTCATAGGTTCCATTGCTGCAATCTTGAAATCAATAATTCTACTTTATGAATGGATACATTCAAATTTCTTATTAACTGCCATATTCATAAAAAATATTTTAGGTTTATTTGAGGCTTATTTGACAAATTTCTGTGCAACATCTGTCAAATAAGCCTTTTATAATTTTGATCGCCACAATTTTTATTATCCGTTTAACCCCCATACCTAAACAAGAGCGTTGAGCGTCAAGCGTTGGAGTTTTACATGTGGTTTGTTTTTGTTACAATAACAAAATACATGCAAAATTGCAACGCTTGATGCTCAACGCTCTTGTTTAGGTATGCGCCTTACTTAAGCTATTTTCCTTAACTACAAAGGCATGTTCATACAGGCATATGCAACGGCGAATTGATACAACATACCAACTTCTAGGGGATGCTTTCTGTCAAGGTGAATCAAATATCAGGGATAGAAAAGTTGTTATGATCTGTTTTAAATTATTAAAATAAGAATATATATTAGTAGAACCCATTAGCAAGGATGCAAAAACAAAAAATATAAACAAATTCAATACATTTGATACCAAAAAAGTTCACGTAAGTTGATTTTTGAATACCCAAACAGAAATTTAATTTTCCAATCCTGCATTAAATAATAATATCAAGGCAAATTTAAAAAAATTTCGACATTATGCTTTCCAATCAGCTGTTGCGATGAAATTACCAGTATGAATATGCCTTGGTAACTACCTTATTTCATATTTATTTTACCAATTTGTTAAAAATAACTTATTGCGTCATTCTAAGACACAGAATGAGAAACAATTTTGGGTTTTTTTTTTGTGTAAACAACTTTAAAACATGCGGCTTAAAAAATGTTTCCTTAAGTTTGCATGCCTACAAAACATTCAACTTTCACAAAAATTAATCGCAATAAAAAAGCCAACACATGTAAATGATAATGACTTTGAAAAAACGTTAAACTTTAATGGGGCTATTTTACTTAGCACGTTTATTTATTACATACATATATTTATTTACAATAAACGTTATATATTTAACAATTTATTTAATACGATTTAAATGCAGGGCAACTTAAAACTACGAGATTAAATACTACATAAGTATGTACATATAAAAAATGTATCAAGGCATATTCATACAGGTATATGCAACGGCGAATTGATACAACAAAGCAACTTTTCAGGGGATGTTTTCTGTCAAGGCCGATTTGTTTATCAGGGTTGGAAAAGTTGTTATGATATCTTTAATTTAATAAAATTCTATTAAAAAAGGATATATATATTTGTAAAACACTTTATAAATGGTGTAAAAGCAACATTTATTATCGAAAAAGTACACTTAAGTTAATAGTTTAATACCCTAACCAAAATCTCATTTTTCATCCCTGCATTAGTAAATGAAATCAAGGCTTATCCAACAAATTTTGACAAAATGCTTCCCAATCAGCTGAGTTGAAAATTTCACCTGTATGAATTCACCTTGATATGTACATTAGACCGTCTCGCCGTCTCTGCACGCAAACAGTCAAGTGGAGTCTGTATGACACTGTTTTGACAAGACAACCTCACAAGTCAGTTCCCATGTATCTTAGAATAGATCCAAGAGTAAGGGTACTAAATCCACCCCTTGCCCGTGAGGTATCTCAGTTGATCATTAAGTCCAACTTCAGATATCGCAGAGATGCTATCCAGTACGTGTTTGCCCAGATATCCTTGTCTCTTATCCGCCAGAGCAGGACATTCGCAGAGAAGGTGGAAAACCGATTCCTCCTTCTCCCTCGTTCAATGGAAGTCCGAGTATAGACTAGTGAGTCGCAATGTACGCCTGATATTAAAAGAGGGCAACGTAAGCCGTGCCACCTTACACCTGTCCTCGGCGTTCTGAAGAAATTGTCTGAATATCCTGCTTTTGATAGTCCCTAACGGGATTGCAACTGCACTTGCATTGGAGATATCTAAAGCAGATCCTCTCCTGGCTAGCTCATCTGCCCATTCGTTACAATAGTGGCCCTCATGCGCAGTGAGCCAAACTAGAATAACGTCAGTCCATTGACCAAGCCTTGAGAGTTCCTTTCTACATTGGCCAACTTAATTAGACGTAGTAGCGTATGACCTGAGTGACAGGAGTGCCGCCTGACTGTTGAGAAATATACCAATATTTCCGTGAATATTACTGTCATTTAGTACCCTACATGCATCCTTGAAAGCAGGTATTTTCGCCTGAAATACGCTGCAATCATCCAGAAGGCAGAAAGATAGCTCAATCTCCCAAAATCTTTAAAATCACCAAGTATGCCAATTGTTTATATTTGATTCTATCTATTTCATAAGGTTATGAATTTAATAAGTTCCCATTACTCCGATAAGGAGCATAAGGAACAGATAAACTTAAAAATGGTATATGTTTGAGGTGGTCCATTTAGAAGGTCCAATTTTTTGGCGACTCTCTCGGGCATAGCGACTGGTATCCCGCGAATAACACAGGTAATGTTGGGTTCAAAAAGTCAATCGTAACTGGCTTATTCTTGACGACCTCAGACTTTACACATCATCTGAGGAAATAGTCCAAAGGTGTGATATCTAGGTGGCTAATTTACCGAAGCAAAACGTAAAATTAGGTGCTTACTAAAATGTCCAAAAGTCCGTTGTTTCACGAGCTGTATGACTTGTAGCGCCGTTATTTTGAAATCAGAGCTCTCCGAGAGCACGCGCTTAAATTTCAGAATCCACATAGTTAACATGGTGCGATAATGTTTACCATTGACGGTAATATTTTGATTTGTCTCATTTTAGAATAAATATGGACCAATGATTCCACCATCCCATAAACCACACCATACCATTGTTTTTAATGGATATAATGGAAGCCTAAATACGGCTACTTTGTTTATTAACGTATTTTATCACTAAACATTATTTCACGATAAAACTCGGAATAAAAATTTCACAGAACTCTGTCCTTCTTAATACAGCTGAACAATTTAGAGACACTATTGTGGTGTGAGTCTTTCCATGATGATTTGTCAAACGATACTAACAAAAATGACAAAACAGTTTGATATGAGTAATCCATGATCTGTCAAAAAATCTTATTGAAAATCAAACCTCATGTTGAATTGTCTCTTACGTACACTTTGTCTTGAAAAACTCCAAAGTTGTGACTGATGCCGCAGAAGTGTTATTGCGTTTTTTAATTCACCTATATGTCACACAGAAGTTTAAAAACTTTCTGGTGATATTACCCCGGTGAGAATGGAAAGGTGTAATCTACTTTTTTAATTTGCCAAAAGACCTTTTCCCATTAAACTGTTTGCGCTTTGCGCAATCTTGTCGCGAGAAGTATTTTTTTTTTTTTTTGCGTGGTTCCATTTCTTTTTACTTAATAATCAAAATTTTTACCTATTGCCGTAATTATTTTTTTTAAATATGTACTTACATTTTTAGTCGGCCGTTCTCTTTATTCTATTTACTTTTTTTTTTTAATTTAATGTCAAAGTATCAGCTACTTTGGCGACGTTTTATTTTTGCTAAGATCAATTTTTAGAATAATGACACAGATAGGTATTGCAAACAAGTCAAACCAATCGAACAATACTAGTTTTTGAGGCTACAAATAAATATTGGCTAGATGGGAATTTTTTGATTTCAATTAAGCCTTCTTCAGCATATCAGGATGACGGATTACTGGATCGGCTGTCGACATCAAATTATGGCAGACTTTCTAAAGAATTCTTAGATAAAAGTGAGAAAGCAAAGCGAAAGAAAGTTGCACCTTTTTTGGAGACTTGGTCCCCAGAGGAACTGACATGTGCTGCTAGAACAAGTCTCTATAAGTCTGGAAAAAGAACTACTGCGGGCATTGTCAAAACCGTAGACTCTTCTCTGTCAAGAGCAGCAAAAATTAAAAAAAAAATTAAGCTTTTCTCCAAAAGTACCAATACCATACACAAATGAGGACGCGTTAGTTTTATATATGGATGGTGGATACACAAGAGCATTGGAATCTCGAAACAAAGACTTGCGAAATATACAAGAAAGTCACACCTGAAAAATGTCTCGCGAAAAAACAATGCATGATCTTTTTCACTATTTCCTTTTGTCTTCAGATCCTCTTATTTATTCTTTTTCAACAAATGCTTATTTTTATACTCGTAGTACAGAACCTTTGGCCGAAGAAGTTATTGCGTTACTTTTAGATGCTTCTATACCAGAGTCGTTTCTCGATTCAGAAAGTGAATCAGATTAAAGCAAACATATTGTATTTTCAATTTGTTGTATTTGTTCGCAACAGTCCGTTGTTTTTTGAATAATTTTCAGGGGTTTTCGATTTGCCTTTACATTTCACTTGCCTTTATTATTTTGAATATTTAGATTAAATATATAATTATATTTCATTAAATTGAAAGCATTATTTCTTTCTATAGCTCCTATTATTTAATTTAGATTAAAATTTGTGATAAAAATTCGAAACTTTCGATAAATAAATAAAAATGTTTTACATTAATACAAGTATATTATTTGTTTTTATATAAACGCGCAAAGTTTCATGTCAATGAGGATTTTCAAAAGCGAGTTATGACTTTCTTCCGGCTAGGTGGAGAATTTGGACCACTGTGCAGCGGCTTTATGAAACACTATACTTTATTCATATGTAAAGCAACTAACATTTTGTAAGTCTGCCTATATGTAAGTGTTTCTGAAGAAACACATAAACTTATAAACGAATTCGATAATAAAAACCAAACGAAATATTTACTAATAAAACTTGTTTATCTTATCAAATTTGCACTAAAATATACGTAAACTATTTTCGGTTATCCTGGACATGCGTTGTATATACATATTGTTGGTCACATATACAAAAGCCCTAACTCAAATAATTGTAACATTACAACAAAAGGCTAAAACTGGATAGAAACTGTATTTTTTTATAATGTAATTTCTTTTTTAAAATTACTTGTAAAACTGTTATTTTTGATACTATTGCTACTAATTGTATGGAGGTGTATTTGTGTGAAATGTATTGAAATAACTGATACACTTTAATTCATAAAAAATACGAATTAGGGCCTTTCTGCTTGTGACCATCGTTATGTGCATATGGGAATATTTCATAAATTCGCTTAAATAATATTTTCATTAAAGAGTGAGCACAACTTACCATCTTCTGAGGGTTGACAAGACTCGTCGAATACTTCTTGACATATAACCGAAGTTGAGGGCGAAGCACTACCCAAACGACTTGATGAAGATGTTGAAGAGGATGATGTAGCCATAGTGGATTTAATAAAGTACTCTCGTATTTATTTTAAGAAGTCTTATGTAGAATTATTTTGCAATTTTTTTTTTTTTTTGTTTTTATAATTTATTTTAAAGCATTTTATTACATGGAATTTTACTGTAATTACACACACTCACTCTTATGACAAAAAGAACATTAGCAGACTAAGTTGATTTTATATACATATGTATGTATGTAGTTGCAGAGAAAAAATTGATTTTCCCTTTTTCTTTTTATTTTTTTATTTTTTTGTATTATTTTCTGTATTTTCTCTGTTTCATTTTCCTTTTTTATATTTGTGCAATGTTGACCCAAAAATAACAACAAGACATTTTTCGTATTTTAATATTGTATGTGTATGTATATCACTTTAGTATGGTAAATAATTACGACTGCTTCCATCATGATGATGATAGAGGCACAGAAAAACAATAACATTAAAGAACATCTAACGGTATTTCCATTCAGAACATATGAAACTGTGGTCCACACTAACAATCACACACATACAGCCATACAGAACGAGGGAGGAAAAGTAAAAGAATACAAAAAAAAAAGCAACAAGAACAAAAATAATATGCTTTGGTGTAAACAGCAGCACAAATAACGGCAATCATTTTTCGAAATTATCAAAAAGGATACGGCAAAAAGCTTCGCTAAAATATGTACCCGCATATACACAGTGGGTTGTGAGATCTTTTTTTCTTTTGTGAAGTTTTTGTTATAATTAAATTTGTGTGCAATAGGTAGTTATTAGAAAATTATCTTTTAAATTTATTTTGAATGACATTTTAAGGGCATGTGTTGATTTGTTCTTCCATTTTCAATATTAGTATTTCAGTACTTATAATGACTAATTACCATTGCACAATGGGCCGACTGTAACTTGACTAGAAAAAAATATCTTTAAAACTTGTAGTGATTTTTAAATATTGCTTTCTTTCGAATGGTGACTTATAGTGACATTTAACGTAACACATTCCCTGATACAATTTAATTCGGGTTTCCTTAAGAATGTACAAAAAAGGTAAATTTAAATTCCTTATAACACGTAAACTTTGAAAACGCCGATTTAAATATATATTTTTTGTGTCCCCTCGGTTACAGTTTGTTGTTAGAACCTGTTTTTTCAGCAAGTGTAATAATTGGTTGACAATACAACCCTGATATTTTTGGTAAACTTAGATTTTGTTATATTGTGTTTTTAAAGACTTGTGTATTGGTCTTAGGAGTGCCAATCGTACTGTTTTAACAGTACTAGTACTGTTTTTCTTTTAATGTACTGTTTTATGCAGAACACCAAAGACAATATTCTTTGTACGGTTTTTTTGTACTTTTTGGCAAATTGGAACCCCGTTTAACAAATTTTCTAGTGAAAGGCAAATACCTTCGAGCTTACCTTAAGGATCAGTATTATCCCTATAAACTATACTTAATATGTATATACATCTGATATTGCTTTAAGTAGATGCCATGATGTAGCTTTTCACGCAGTTTAACATTTGTGAGTAGACAATTAAGTGTAGTCGTGCCCTTTTAAAGTCGAAGACTTTTAGTACTGCAACTGATGGTCCTTTTCACAATGTAGGATTGTAATTTAATATAAGCTTTAATCGTAAGTTAGGCAAAAATGAATTTTACAAAGTACGATTAACAGTTTCTGTTAAATTTAACTAAACAAAATATCCCGGTTAAGATTTTAACTATAGGAAGAAAATAAAACAGAAAAGGAATAAAAGATATCAGTATTTACGTTGTTGCAATTTTCGTGAACAGAACCTTCTAATATTTTTAGGTTAATCGCAATATTATTATTGCGTAGTACAATAACTATGGAAACGTTAAATTGTGAAAACTCGAAAAACCATTTTTACTCATATTCTCTATTATCAATTTATTTTATTACACAAAAAATACCAACTTTTTCCCATAAATTTATACTGCTTCTCCCACTGTGCAAATCGTATAAAATTATAAATTATATGTGTGTGACTGTGTATTCGCTTATTGTATGTAATAAGTATTAGAAAACACACAGCGCATTGACACCAGGATATAACAAGTACTAGTTAAAAAAAACTGGCTACAAAGGATACAGATTTTTTCTTTTATTTTAAAAACTTTTTTCGTTCAAATCCGTTTAAGAAAACTAAAGTTTCTTAAGTTATAGTTTGTTGAATTGCACTTTAAATATTTTTGTTTTAGATAATTTAAGGTGTTATTTGAATTTGTTATTGATTTTTCTAAAAATATTTCTTTTTCATTCTACTGAAGTCAAGAAATTTTAACTTTTGTTTGAAAATTCTTGATTTTGTTTTGTAAATTTTATTTAACATAATTTTCTTTTATTTTTAAGTATTGTTAAGACAACTAATTATATTAATTAAAATTGATTTATGTCTCACTTCTTAGCTTATAGGTATGTATTTTCTTTCACAATTTTTGTTTTTCTATATTTATTATTTTTTTTTTAATATTAATTTCCGACCAGCTGGTAGCTTTGCTAAAGCCATACTGATTTCATTTGTCTAAGGCTTATTTTGTTATACAGGATATTTTACTTCGTAAGAAAGAAAAGCTTTTTCCTGTATTGTCAGTTGTCGGTTATTTTTAAGCTTTTACGGAAGTATTCAGATTTTTGAAAACATGTGTTTTTGTTTATGCCTGATGATTACCTAATTTTGATTTTTGTTTTGGTTTTTTTCTATTTTCTGTTCTACACTAACATAGCAACTGTTATGTGCAACACACAATCATTTATATTACATGTGTAAAAAGATTTTTATGCAAACACCTACACGTCTTAAATCAACCCCCACTTATTACAGACAACACCACAAAGTATATAAGGGTTATTTGAGGTTTTCATAAAACACAATTAAGAACGTGAATGAAGCCTTTTAAAAGTAAACAATATTTTAATATCGAAGTCTTATTCAATTGTATCCCTTTGTCGTTTAAAAGGTTTTTCTGATGGTTAAAATATTGCTGTACAGCTTACAAGTTTACTATTTTAAAAACTGATTTATTCATTTATATGGCAACACCAAGTGAATAAAAAATAACTAGTGGCAATGCAGGTTTTTATTTTTACCACGGCACAAATATAGCAGTTTTTTATTTAAATTTAAACTTTATATAGGTAAAAAAGATTTACGTATTTTATAGTTAAATGTAAGTTTTTTTATTTCACATTAGATGATGTTAAGATGCCAACTGATTGTTTTTTGCTCGTTTTATTTTAAACGGCACATGTTGTTGACATTTCAATTAATTTTTATGTGCATTGGTTGAAAAATTTTATAAAAGCGGTTAATTTTGTGAAATAGATATATAAAAATACTAAGATTTGTAATATACCTTATTGATAAATAAGTAATATACACGTTGCATTTTTTGCAACGGCATTTCACCCGTTATGTTTATTGTAGTGGTTTTAGTTTGTGAAAAACTGTTTTAAAAAACATAAATGTGTAATATAAACTAGCAGAAATAAATAAATTAATATTATGTAAAATTTAAAAAATTTCGTGTGAATTTATAAAAATAAAATTTTAATTAAAAGTAAAGCTGGATTCACCCATAAAATTTTAGTTCAGAACAAATTTTTTTTGTATTGAGTTTGATGTTTTACTTTTGAGAGAGAGAGAGATTATTTTGTTCAGAAAGATTTGTCTTGAATTGGTTTAATTTTAATTCTTGTTCAGAAGAAACTGAATTGGGATGCCACTATTTTTCAATATTTACATGAAAATTGAATTTGGTTGCCACATCACACAGTGTCAGTACATTTATTATACAAAAATTGTTTTTGCCGAAAATTAACAATTAAAATGGAATTTAATGAAAATATTGCTCAAAAATTAATAGAAGAATTAAAAAACCAGGAAGAAAATGTTTGTATGACATGAGCAATAGTGCATACAAAAATAATTATTTAAAACAGGGTTTTTCTCACTGCGACTCTTTTTATTTTCGATTTTTTTTTATAAATTTCTTTTGCAAACAAATTGACTTTATGCACTTCAATTAAAAATAATAATTTTAGTTTTCTTCTATCCAACATTTTCTTCACATATATTTTAATGAAATAATTTACGTTTGTATTTATTTACATAGTTTGCTAGCGGTGCTTCCACTTTGTACAACTGTTTGCATTTTATATTATATGGCAGCTTTGTTTTTTCGGACAAATTTTCTTAAATGGGTGAATCGTTCTGCAGAAAACTCTCAGTAAAAAATGTTATTCTCCGGAAAAAATTTTGTTCAGAACAAATGGGTGAATTCACCTTAACAAACAATTTGTTTTTTGTGTTTGACATTCTCCGAGCTTTTTTGTGTTTATTGTAGGAATGTTGTCACCTGATGTAAATTCGCCTTGGGAGCTATTGAATAAATTACTTTTTTTTATTTTCTCATACCCCTGACCATATAAGCAATAGGTTTGGCAATTAATCAAATTCTATTGCCAAGATATTAACGTGTAGAACGCATGGATATGTTTTAAAACATATATTCAGGAATAAATAATATAATTACTATATTCACAAGGAGTCCCAAATTCAAATATTCTAAAATAATAACATACAAAAATATGACTGTTGTGTACAGACGGCTCGTGCTATTTGATTCTTAACCGATCGCCACAGGTATCTGAATAGTTATCACAAAACTATAAACATACACTACACAGTAGTATTGGGCCTGTTCGTAAACGCATCACTGCGCTGCACAATATGATTACTTTGCGCTGCCACTGCAAATCATATGTTGCTGATGCTTCTTTTTGCTTATTTTATTGCTGCATTTACGAACGAGCGAACACTGCGGAAAAATGAAAAAAAATTATTATAAATTTAATTTGTGAATTTGATAATACAATATCTGACATATATTTCACACTCGAGGCTAAAAATGTTTTAAAAGTAAAATAATCAAAAATAAATCATAAAAAACCGCATTCTTTATACTCACACATCTATTGCATCAGCCATTTTTGTGATTAGTTTTTTGTATTTATTTGCGCATAATAGACTTCAATGTTGCATTTACGAACAGATGACAGCTGCAGTGTTGCCAACGTTTGCATTTACGAACATTGTGCGCATAATATGCACAGCCGTGATGCATTTACGAACAGGCTTATTGTTTTAGGACAGTTTTTACTTGCAAAGCAACAACAATTTTCTTTAAACTATTGTGAAATCCTAGAACATTATGACAATATGACTTGTTAGGATAACTCGTGCATACAGTAAATATATTACTGAGCAATAATTTTGTATGACAAGCTGTTCAATTCAATTGTAAAATTCAATGTAAAAACAACACTTATGTGAAAGAGAACTCCACACAAACAAGGAAAAAATATTGAAAGTATAAAAAATTTGAGTATACAAATATATAAAATGACGCCGAATAAGAATTTTCTAATATAGTGGCTTTATTATATACATAGAGCTTCAAAATTGTTCGTGTGGTTGGTGGCAACAGTGATGCCATTTAAAGAACATTTTGCTACCTAAATTTGGTATTACTTTTTATAGATCATTACTTTAATCAAAACAAAACTCAGCTGATAGCGTAATTTTAGCGCCTTTATTATTTATATTAAAATTGCATAAAATTAATTCTTTGAAAAAGAAAATACTTATTTTAATATGGATTTGCAAAGCTATTTTCCAAATTATTATGCCGTAGAAGATTTATTTGTTACCCAAGAAAAAGTAGAATGTAAAGTTAATACAAAGCTATTAAAAATGGGTAATTTAAAGGAAAATCATTGAAAATTACAAATATTAATTTAAAATTTCTATCTTCAGGCTTTTTGGATGCTGGAGCTGAGACTGAAGATCTTAATCCAGGACGTAACATAAATTTGCCTTTATGGTACATCAAAGAATTAAAAGTAAATAATCCCTATTTTACCGTATGTGTACCGGACATCTATAAAAATGTTCACAAAGCCGTTTGTGAAGCAGAAACCACACACATAGAATTGGGCAAATTGCATCCCTACTTCTATGAATATGGCCGCTATTTGACACCCTACGATCACAATCATGTAGTTGGTAAAATTGTATTCGAAACGATGAGGCAACGTGTAAGATATTTGCTGGATATTTCAAAAAATACAACGGAAAGTGGCAAACCTGAACATCGCTTAGATGATATAGAGAATAAATTGTATGATGCTGGTGTGAAAACAAATACTTTGGTAAGTCAAGTTATTTAAGGCATATTTGTATTTGCTAATCATTAATTTATAGTTCACCAATTGGCTGCGAATGAAATCTAATAACATTGCTGTATCCGAAATGGTACAAGAACACAGCAAGAAACGCAAACGTGAACGCATTAACAATGTCAACGAGGACTCGCCCGAACAAGATCAAAAACGATTAACGTTGTAGCTCTTAATTTTTAATAATATATTGTATTTATAAAATATTTTCGATTTTTTTATATAAATCTACTTGCTATGGCTAACACTTTGGTGTAGTCAGCACCTTTTGAATGGGTTTTCTCTTTCAGCACTGTACGCAATATAGTGGGCACTGGTACATGTATTCTGGTGCCTAAAGGAGTGCCGTTGTCATCGATTAGTACCAAATTGTTGCTATCAAATTTGGGAATTTTGGGCTTTTGTTTTTGCTTTAAGCCCACCAGTATGCCCTTTTTCATTTGACCCTTAATGGCTACCAACACTTTATCGCCTATAAGACCAATACTACGTTTGTTATAAACATGTATACAGCGAGGAGGGCGTCCCTCAGCCATGGCTCGTTTTCCCAATTCACTGTTGTCCACTACACGCAAACGGGCTAACTTCCGTATTTCATTGCACACCTGTGTAGTATGTAAAAGCTGCAACTGCTGTGGTTGTTGGTAAATAGTTTTAGTAACAACTTGTAGTACACTAGATGTCTTTAGATTCTGCAACAAATAAGACATTGTGCGTTTAAATTACTTTAAATATCGTGATCTTATAATAAAATAAAGTTTTATATAAATGTTCAATCTAATTAAATAATAATCATCTGTGGAAGTATTGTGAACACGAGAGTTGTATTTCGGTGTCCTCAATTTCAAGTGAATAGCATTAATTTCACAGTGTTACTACATCGACCGGTAGTTTTCAAATACAATTTTTTTGGTATTGTAATAGCACAGAATACGTAATAGTAAATATAAAATTTGCATTGGTTTAGATTACAGCTTTCAGTATCGTTAATATGTGTGTGTTAGTTTGTGAAAACGTAGTGTTGTCTCCCTATCTCTTTTAACAATATGTCAACGTAAAAATCTATTTTCTTCAGATTCTTACCTTGCAGAGATTTACTAACTGAACTATACTTATGTTCCCACTACACAAACTTCTGTCGTAACATACATCAAAACACAGATTACATTACAAAAAGTTTTTTTTTTATTGAGTTTAACTATATTATGATAGAAATCTATCTAATGTAGTCGCAAAGTAATTAATGAAATAATATTACTTGTTATTAGGGTAATTATACTATTTTCTTATAACTCATTACAACTCAATATTTTTTTTATGTACTCGATACTAATTAATATTTTTAACGAATTTTTCGAATTGTAAAGTGAAGTGTATTTTATATAATAGATAAAGTACATATTTATACTTTAAGATTTCTTATATAAAGTACGTAAAATTATTAAAATATTTCAAAAAATAACAATAAAAATTACAGTTTTAATTTAAATGATCAGATGTGAATCGTTACTTAATACTACTTAAGGTAGAATAATAAGGTACTCGTATCTAATCAACTAATTGTTAATTGTTTTTATTATTTAACAGTGGTGCCAAGTTTTTTTTTTTAAATAATTCACCTGTATCTGTTAAAAAAAATAAATCAAAAATATACAAAACCGAGAATATATATATTATTATATATATATTATTTACATTAGAATTTTTTATAATGTCAAAAACTGCTTTTTGTTAAAACTTTTTACAAGTGTTTTAGTTGTTTTAATATATTTGCGATTTTATTGTATTTTGGAAGTTTTCTTAAGTAAGAATTTGTTAATGAAAAATGTTGGGCAATGGCAGCGCTGATTTATATAGGAGACAAATTAATATGTAAGAGAAAGACAACTATATTTAACAATATTAGTTGCAATATTGTATTAACTTTGAGCTTTGTAACCCTACGTTGCCACAGGCAAGTATTTACTTGCAAGTAGTGTATACGTATTACTAACGAAAATCAGGAGAAATGCCAAAAAAAACACAAACATTTTTTGAGTGGCTACACAGCACAGTGCAAGTTCATTTTTAAAATGTCGTCAACAAATAAACTTCAAACAAATTTAAAACAAATGGCGCTGCTTCAATTAGTAATTAAGTGTTGTCAATAGCCACTATTGAACGTTACCTTTAGACATGTAACTTTTTAATATAATTTTTTTTTTATTAAATATTGATATTTATATTAAAACTTACATTTTAAATGAATATTTATATTTTTTTCTTAATATTCTTCATATACATATATACATATTTATTAAAAAAATTAGCTGAATTATTAACCACAATTGTATGATATATTGTTGAGTTAACAAAAAACTCAGTATTAGACAACACTGTTTTTCGGCTTGTCACTTTACTTGCCGTAACTGTAAAAATTTTACTTGCTTAACAATTTCTTCGCAAGCTGAGTCGCAGGTTGCCAAAGTGTAGTTGTGTTAGTAAAAAAGTGTTAGTGTATTGGTTTTTTTTCACTTGCACTTGCATGTGGCAACGGTAGGTAAATCCCCGGCAATTGCAACCCAGCCTGCACAAAAGTACGACAATGTCTGAATCAGACAAGTCTTACAAATATCTGACTTTTTTTACGGACATTTCGTACAGATTTCTGTAAGACATGTCTGGGAAATTTAATGTACGACACGTCTGATAGATTTCTGACTGATTTCGTACCGATATGTCGAAGGGATTTTATTCTTTTTTGTTTACCGACATGTCTGATAGATATCTGACTGATTTCGTACAGAAATGTCTAAGTTGTTTTCATTCCTTTTGTTAAGGATTTTTTGTTTTTTTCTTTACTTTCTTTTCTTTCTTTGCCTTTACCAATTTTGTAATCTTGATTTTGTTTGTTTTACAAATTGTTTATTTAAGTCATAAAGTGCAACAAAATAGGTGATATTAAAAAATTTAATTTATTGGTGTGTTCAAAAAGTTTAAAAGTAATATAGAAAGTGATTGTTTTGTGATTAATAAACAATATAAGTATATAAAAAGAGTGTCACGTCAGGCTTTTCGGAAAAATGTTCAAAAAGATGCGTATTTGGTTTTTCAAGTTAGCTTAAAATATTTAAAAGAATTGTTTTAACTATTATATGTGGTATATAAACAATGTACAATATATAAACAATGTATATGTAATTAAGTAATAAATTAAATAAATAAAAAAATATAACATAAAACTGAGTTTTATTTTATTAAATATTTCAGACAAACATCCGACAAACTTTCAGAAATCTGTCAGAAATCCATACGAATGTCGTATAATAAATCAGAATTTCCCTGCTTTTTCTTTCAGATTTCTGTAAGATTTCTATCAGACACGTCGGTAAAAAACTCAGAATTTCCCACGACATGTCTGTCAGAATTCGTGTCAACCACTTCATATGTTTGGCGGTCAGAAGTCTGACAGAATTCGTATAGAATTCTTACTTGTTTGTCGACATTTCTTACAGACATCTGACAGATGTCGGACAATTTTGCAGACTGGGAAACTAGTCAAAAAAGTTAATCCAACAGAAAAAGTTCAAAAATAAATGAAATTTTTTGTGAAAACTTAATATTATATAGATAAAAAACCAAATTAAAATAAAATATAGATAAAAGTGAAAAAAAACCAAGAAAACAAATTTAATTAATAAAAAACTGTGTTTTAATAATTACAAACAAGAAAACAAATTAAATTAAAAAAGTGCTTGAATAATTAAGAAAAACGAAGGCAATGTTTTTTTGGTAATACTGAGTCTCATTTTTCAGGGTTTAATATTACTGTTGGTGGGAGTCGTATAGCGTTTGTTGATAATCTTAGATGTTTAGGTATATATATTGACCATCGCCTTACGTTTGAGAAACATTTTGATCAAATATTTTTTAGAATCACAGGTAATTTACGTAAAATTTATTCTAATAATATTTACTTACCTTTTCATGTTAAATATAGATTGGCTTATGCACTCTTAATGCCGCATATTTTGTATGGCCTTGAGGTTACCTCTGGCACCTTGTCTTATGTTTTGGCTAAGTTGAATCGTATTGTGAACATAATTGTTCGATATGTTTATGGTGTGAAACGTCGGGTGCATATTTCTGACTTTGTGAAATGTTTTCTTGGATGTACTTTTAAGCATTTTGTTACATATCGTATCTTACTTCAATTTTATAGGGTTTTTATGTATGGTCTACCTGTTCAAATTTGTTCTAAGTTTTCTTTTTCGCACTCTACTAGGAATCCCCAAATTATTATTCCTAGAATTAGGTGCAGTTGTTTTGAACGATCCTTTATTGTCAGAGTTGCTAGATGTTGGAATTTTCTGCCGTATGATCTTCGTATTTTTTCTCATTCTAATAATTCCTTTCGCTTGAAGCTTTTGTTGTATTTATCTAATAATTGATGCTATTTTTTCTTTCCCTTACTTTTGTTTTAAGCATTACTTCATTATGTAATTCTATCTCTACAGAGTGGCAGTCTTTAAATTTAATATCAGTTATTAATTAGATATATTGTTAACCGTAGCAATACCCTGTTCTTGTAGCTACTTCTTGGGAATTCTTTTTTTTTTTCCTGTTATATAGTGCGTTCTTTGTCGGCTGGGGAGCCAAAACAGAATGTAAGAATTATTTTTTTATAAATAATTTTTAAGAGAAGTGAAAAAATTTTTAATGTAATTTTGTTAATATTTAATTCTTTATTTTATTTTAGTATTCAGTACATTGCTTTTGTAATATATTGTTATTGGCCTAAGGAAAGGCTTTTTATATTACTTTGAATTTAATAAATAAATAAATAAATAAATAAATAAATAAAACCAATACAAATCAAAAAACAAAAGATAATAATAAAATAATAATAAAGCAAAACCTTTTTTTCGAATCATAAATTGAGGATGAAAGACATTTTTGAATATAGATTCCTCTCAACAAAGGTAAGGGAAATATTCATATGAATTCACTAAATATACATTTTTTTCTTTTTTTAGTTAACCAAAAGTATTGCGAAGAACAACATATTCCTGCCAAAATCCGACGAGGGAACAAATGAAGGTAAGTTAATTTCAACATTTCCTAAGTTGTGCTTAATTAACAATTTTTTTAATTTAAGATATACAAACAGTTTTGGCTGAGGTTCTTCAAGGCAGTAACAGAAAGAATCTGATTAAATAAAAAATATGTATAACGTTTTCTTTTTAATAAATAATTTATGTATTTTATAACAAAAAATAAAATTTAAAAGAGCATTTTAATAATAAATGATGTACCAGTCAGCTTTAACTGGTTTATACATCATGGATGATAGGTCAGCTCTGATGGAATTACTTATCAGATATGATTAATTATTATATGCATCATGAATGATAGGTCAGTCATGATCGATTAATTCATCATGAATGATTAGTCAGTCATGATGAATATATTTATCAGGAATGATTAGTCAGTCCTGACAATATTCTCATCAGGAATGATTGGTCAGCAGTGATACTTGCACACATCATTCCTGATTAGTAAAAACACTGTAGAATGACCAGTTCAGATATATGTTTGAATAGTGCACGAAGTTCACAAGTTGGAAAGAGAAACAAAATCACACGTACATTAATGTTTACATCAGTTTTTTCACATTGCCCTTAATAAAATGATGGCAACTACTGATGTATAAACCCATCAGCACTACACATCATTTGATGTATCAAATTATGTGTAGTGTTCTTGCTGGGTAAACTATAAATTTTTAAAAATGATTAAAATTAAAGAAAAAATAGTTTGTCATTTTCAAGTAACTATACAAAATATTACCTTAACTGCCGTATTCATAAAAAATGTTTTGTGTTTATTGAAGGCTTATTTAACAAATTTTTCTATATCTGTAATACAAATCTTAAATAAATTTTATTAATACGACAGTAAAATATACCTTGATAATTTTTGATAAAGTTATCACTTTATTGTGAGTATATTTTCGGCCACATAAAAGAAGAGGTATTTTTTACGAAGCTATTTCTTGTAAACAAAATCAATAATTTTACTTATTTTTACAACAAAAAATGTGTTAATTTTTTCAAAAAAGAATTGTTAATACACCAAAAACAATGGAAATAAACACGAATTTGTCAAATTACAATAAAAATAACATTTGTCGAATATGTATGCAGAATGATGCACATTTATTTCCTATATTTAGCGAAGTATTTATGGGGGATGACACCGTCACTTTGGCTGAAATTATTACTGAGTGCACCAAGTATCCAGTGACAACCAATGATCAGCTACCAGCACAAATATGTAATACATGCATGAAGGCAGCCCGTGACGCCCATCAATTTAAAAAGCAAACGGAGGAGGCTTACTGTCATCTAAAAGCGTTATACGATATTACATGGATTCCCAAGCAGGAGAAGGGAAATGGTAGCTGCAACAGTAAAAACTATATGGCTATGGGGATGAGTAACCCCACAGTAGACAAGTATACACAAACTGAAAAAAGTACTGTATTTCAGTGTGAATGTTGCCCGAAAAAGTTTTTTGTCGAAAGTGAGTTAAGGCAACATCGAGCTGCTAACCATTTATATGATGTCAAAAAGTGTCGTGTATGTGGTGAAACATTTAATCATTTGGGTCAATTAAAGGTCCATCTGTCTACAGAACATCCGAGCGAAGGTATACGCTGTGATTATAAGTGTAACGTGTGTTCGAGATTATTTACCCGTAAAGACCATTTAAAAAGGCATTTAATACGGGTACACAAGATCAAGGATGATAAATTAAATATGTAAGTTTAGAAATTTTTTTTTTTTTTTTTATAAAATTTCGAATAAATCTCTTCTAAAGTCTAAGTACTAAACAAAGAACACAGATTTTGAATTGCCAAGTAAGCATATAAATTTATTTCGTTTCTGCCCCATTATAAGATCTACGAGGACTACATTGGTTGTTATTTTCATTTGAAAAATTTTTTATATCCTTCACACAGTGAAAAAGGCTATATAAAGGTATGTCATTCCGTGTGAAATTTCTACAATTTTCATTTCCGACCCCATAAAGTATATATTTTCTGAAAGTTTATGAATAGGGGAGTCGATTAAGCTCTGTCAGTCTGTCCGTGTGTATGTTGAAATTAACTTTTTGAAGACCCGCTTGGACCCGGGTGAGGTATTAAAATATCAGAAATATTCGGTAGTAGATCGGTATTGAAAATCAGAAACACCGGTACATAAACAACTGAGATATGAGCAAAAACCCACGACCACCTCAATTTTTTTTTCACAAAAACAACATTACAACAACATACATACATACAAACGTGTATACTGGGGCCGAATTACGGCATTCGATCACGATCGAAATTTTACTCGAACGATCGAGTTCGCTGTGCTTTAGATATAGAGATTCTAATAACAATTTTACAATTTCGATCACGTTCGAATGCCGTAATTCGGCCCCTGGTTAGAGAAAACGTGGAATCGAATCCCAGCCGAGCCAAAAAAAAATTTTTTATTTTATTTTTTATTTAACATTTTATTTATATTTTTATTATTTTTTTATTTTTTTTGTTTTATATTTATTATATATATATTAATTATTTTTTTTCATTTTTTTTAAATTTTTTATTTTTATTTTTTTTTAACATACATACGTTAATTTTTAATTATACAATGGGATGTTTTTATATATGTATGTTTTTTATATGTATGTTTTTTATATGTATGTACGTATTTCATATGGGATGAATGGTGATACAAACTTCTGTTATTGCATGACTACACGTTGTGAAGGGTATATAAGATTCGGCACGGCCGAATATAGCGCTCTTACTTGTTTTAATATAGTGTTGTTGTTAGACCAAATTTTTTTGTATATCTATCTTCTATTCTAAGTCGACTAAAAACACTATAAAAAATATTTCGTGTTTAATGTTCTTGCGAGATCATTTTATTTTAAAAACGTTCACTTGTAACATTTGTTGTGCCAGGTTTTAAAATAAATAATTGAGAAATGTGTGATCATATTAAAGTTTTGTTAACCCAATTGGCAAGTTAGGTAGTATATCAAGGAATCATATTAAATGATTTAAAACATATTTTCATAATATTAAAGTAAATGAAAAAACTAGATAAATATTTAAATTTCATACATTGGTGGAAATATGAATAATAAAAAATTTAGTTATGATAGTAAATTATTTTCAAAATTAAAAAAAATAATATTATTTTTTCAGTTTTCAAATCTTAAACATAAAAAGTATCCATATCACTGTTAAATTCATAATTTAAAATTCTGTAAAGAAAAAAACCTTAAAAAATATTTACTGGCCATATAATTAAAACATTCTGCCTGTTCAACGGTGTCGAAAGAAAACCCAAGCGAAAATTCATTCGTACAAATACGTTGAAAACAAAAACAAATTTTTAGTTTTTGTTGTTGTTTTCAATATATTTGTACGAATGAAATTTCGCTTGGGTTTTCTTTCGACATCGTTGAACAGGCAGATTATTTATTTTCATTTGAATTGCAATATTTTTTGTTTGTTTTTTACTTACCATCAATATTTCGTGGGGTAACCTTTGTTCTTAATAACATTTACTCATCTTTTTAGCGAACTCTTAACAAAGTGCCTGCGGAATAGAAACAAACAAAATTTAGATTCGTTGCAGCATAACAATTTTTTCCAAAAACTAATTGATTTCTTAAGTTTTCTATGGCAAAATTCAATCTGGATTTATTTTTTTTTTTAAGAAGAACGGTTTTTGCTGTGCGATGCATCGATGTTTAAAGCTTTTAAATGGGTCAGCTTTATATGATTTGACGACTATTTAATCTTTCCTGGCTGTTGTTTTACGGAGTTTGTGGGCTCTGGGTACACTATTTGAGGTTCCAAATACATTAAAATGTTAAATTGCATTATAAATTTTTCCTTTAGAGCAACCAAGCGACTGGGAAATTTCATTTACCGTCTTCCCGAAGCCTCTGAGATTAAGAATTACCTTTTTCGGAATAACTTGGTCCTTTTCCCATGCCTGATGATTAATTTTTGTATATATTTATCCTGCTATCACTTAAAATATACTTGCTAATAAATTTACAACTAAAAATGTTTTAAATTTGTGATCGCTTCAAAAACAGCACTTTCTCCAAATAATAACTTATTTAAAAAAAAAACATAGTAGGAAAGGAAAAAAAGAAAGAATCAAGTGTTAAAGAGGAAAGTCCCCTTAAAATATCAAGGGATAAATAACCAATGAGAGATCATGTTTATGTTTTAATTACATGTCCACCACTGTAAAATTGTATATATTGGCCTTAATATTTTTTCTACTTTGGCTTACTGTTATTACTTTGAATTAAATAAATACAGTAAATATTGCTAATTTATTTTTGTTTAACCCTTTCGGTTCTTACTAAGTTTAAGTGATCCTATTTGTTGCAGTTCGGAGAGCATTTTTTTTGTTTATATTTTTTATACATATATGAAGTTTGACATTTGAAATAAATGAGAGAGGAGAGAAAATTGTTTTTTATTTATAGACTTTGACAGCTAAAATTTAAAAGAAGTGAACAAAAAAATAATCGGCTAACGATACAAGACTACTTGATGAATAATTGTGCCTTGATTAAACTCATAAAATAAGTAAGGGAACCAATTTTTAGCACGCTTTTCAGGTGAAAGTAACATCTTCTATTTACTATATGTAGGCGCTCTTAAAATTAAAACACACGTCTGCTTTTCTTTAAAGATCAATTTTATATTGCGTCACAAAAATGTTAACTTAACAACTAGGACTTATTATTATCTACTCATACATTGTTTACAGTAAATATGTTTGAAAGAAAGAGATAAGCATTTATTATTATACAAAGTTACTTAAAATCTATAAATCCGTTATCCTATTTTACAATGAAAAAGATGTAAAAGCATGACAAAAATAAAGGAAATATATAAAGAATAACATCCAACATGTAACAGAAGGAGACGTAGATAGTAGACGTGATCAGTTATGTAACAAGTGTAAAAACCTACACTCACAAAAATAACATCACATTACCATACTAAATATATTACTACAACTCGGCCATCCTGACCATGAGATCACCCGATCTCGTGTCATTTATTTAAACCTGCACGTCCCCCAAACCACGGGCGTATATTGGAAACCGCCCATACTCCTTTATAAGGGGTGCGGTACTGTTGGAATCCTTCTACGTCTTCGAGTAGATACCGATCATTTCCCAACACCTTAGATATTCTATAAGGACCCTTATACTTCGGAATTAATTTACGTGATACACCTGCCGTTGAGTCGAAGTTTTTAACCATAACGTAATCACCATCCTTATACAACGTTGGAGCTTTTCGCCTCCTATCAACATAATCATTATAAATTTGTAATCGTTCCTGTCTCTCGGCCGCCTTCGACCTAATCGTACGAACATCATTATGTGAGTCATTGTTCAAATTAACTAAAAATTCCCTTAGAAAATCCACTCCCTTTCCCCGCTGCCCCACCCCAAAAAGCATCACACTTGGATGTTGACCAATTGACCTATGAACTGTATTATTAAGTGTATATTCAACGTCTTCCAATACTGAATCCCAAAAAATGCCCCTTTCAGGATCCACCAATTTTGCCAACATAGGTCCTATTAACCCTTTCCACCTGGCCATTCGCATTTGGCGAACCTGTGGCGATTAAAACATGTTTAACATTATTCTTCGTCACAAAGTCCGCGAACTCCCTTGAAGTAAAACAAGCCCCACGATCACTTATGATACACCTCGGTCGACTATATGATTAAAAATAATACTTCAACGCCAAAATTGCCTCCTTTGTGCTAGTCGTCCTTGCCGGATAAAGTCTGACAAATTTAGTACATGCATCGATTACCACCAAAATATGTTTCATTGCCCTACCGTTATCTACTGGACCGTAATGGTCAATATGTATAACATCAAATGGACTCTTAGACTTGGGTATACTGTGTAAAAACCCCTCTTCCCTGCAATGCTTAGAAGAATATATAATGCAGCTCATACAGTTCCCTATATGCCTAGTAGCCTTAAACCTCAACTTTGGAAACCAGTTACTTTTCAAAATAAGTTCAGTCATTTTATCAGTCCCAACATGACCCATTTCATCATGATACCTATATAAGATGTGATCCTCCATCTCCTCAGGAACATAAAATAATAAATTACCATTGGCATCTTTCCTATACAATACCCCATTACGCATCTCATAAAAACCATGTTCCGATTTCTCGAGTTCAAGCCTCAACTCCTTCAATTTTCTATCCCTATTCTGACAGATGATCAAATTTTCCTCAAACGTATTTGACTCAATCACCAAAATATTAGTGCTTCTGCTCAAAGCGTCAACATGCTGCATTTTGTTACCTGATCGATGTTCCAGTTCATATTCGAAATTTTGAAGTTGCAAGGCCCATCTCGCAATTCTCGGATTTAATTCCCTTTTATTCAAAGTCATCGTCAAAGAATTACAATCCGTAACAATTTTAAATTTCCTTCCCATTAAATATATTCGGAAACGTTTTAGCGCATAAATAATGGCCAATGTCTCCAGTTCAAAACTAGAACACCGGATGAAGTTTGCCATCCTCCTTTTTCTGCAATAAAACAGCCCCAAAACCATTAGAACTTGCGTCACAATGAAGTTCTATTTCGTCCTTAGGATCATATAACGCCAGTACCGGCGACTCCATTAACTTTCCCTTAAGCAACTCGAAAGCCTCTAGCTCCGTTTTACCAAATACAAATTTCCTATCACTTCTCGTTAAGTCATACAAAGGTTTAGCTATCACTGAAAAATTTCCTACAAATCGTCGAAAGTAAGAGCATAATCCTAAAAAGCTCTGTACTTAATGTCGTTTATCCGGTATCGGAAAATCTTTAATCGCCCTTAATCCCTTATCATCGGCCCTTATACCATCACCATCGATAGTATAGCCCAAGTATTTCACTGAGGTCTGAAAAAATTCACACTTATCATTCCTCAATTCCAAATTGTTGTCAACCAACCGCTTAAAAATCTCTTCTAAAATTCCAAAGTGTTCCTCTCTACCAACTGTCGCAATCATTATATCATTCAAGTAAATTATCACCTTATCGTCTCTAACCATATCAGAAAAAATTCTGGTTACAAACCTTTGAAATACCGATGGTGCATTTTTCAAACCAAATGGAATCCTTAAAAATTCAAATTGACCTAAAGGTGTCACAAATGATATATATTTAACCGAATCAGGGTGGACAAAAACATGAAAGAAACCATTCTTCAAATCTAACTTCGTAAAATATTTACGCCCAGAAAGCCTATCCAACAAATCGTCAATTAGGGGAATAGGATAATTGTCCTTCACAGTAACTTTATTTAAAGTTCTGTAATCCACGCAAATCCTTAAATCACCCGTTTTCTTTCTCACTAAAACGATCGGTGAAGCATACTCCGACTCACTCGGCCTTATGTACCCTTTTTCGATATACTCATCCAACAATTTTTGCAATTCCGCTCTCTCAGTATAAGATAATCTCCTAGGTCTACAATTAAAACATTTATCATCACTTAATCTCAAATTAATCTCACTATACACATTAGGCATTGGAGGACGTTTCGGTTTTAAATAATAATCACAATATATGCGATTCAATCTATTCCTATCATCATGATCAATAACACTTCCTACTACTAAATCAACATCATCAGTTGTCCCCATATTAATAGACAAAATTGCCCTCCTGAAATCTTCATAATTCTCCGATCCACTATCCTTTTGATCTGTCATTAACCTGAAACCAGCCTTTCCTAAAAAATCCTTACCCAATACACACTCGTGCAATGTCGTCTCATCAGACACGACAAGCATCTCCATATCGATAATTCTATCCTCAACACTTATAAAACATTTAAATTTTCCATAAACTTTCAACTTAGATTCATTTATTCCAAAAAAATTATAATCACAACGTACAAGTCTATCCAAATTCATATACTTCAAAATATTCAACCTCTTGACAAAACTGATCAAACTACCAGAATCCATCAGACATTCTAAAGTAAATTTATAATTAAAGCTAGAATCAAAAGAAAACTTAAAATACTTAACATATTCATCATTTGTTACAAGTTAAACTGCTGACTTCCTTTCTGGACAATTTGCAACGCGGTGATCAATACTGCCACACGCATAACAAGCTCCCATTTGTCGTTTAGGCTTCTGACAATCTGCAGCAAAGTGTCCAATCGAATTACAATTGTAGCATCTAAATCTATTATCTTTTTCTTCATTTGTCGGCTCACTCTTCCTTCGGAATTGTTTTGGTTGCTTCAGTTGAATTTTTGAAAAGGCTTGTAATAGCTGAGGTTTGTTGGTATAGCATTGTAGGCTAGCCTGCACTTTTAGTTGACTGTCCGGAATACCCTCAATTATTTGATCAATGAGTTCGTCATCTGCGATACCAATTTTACTAGATAACATTATTTTTTCGTCGTAATAGTCTATAAATGTTTCATTGTATCCCCACTTGCGAGATTCAAAATTACGGCGCATTACATGTTTATTTTCCTTCGTACCGAAAACTTCCTTCATCTCGTCCAGAATTTTGTCAACGCTATCATTCACAAAGTTTGGTTTTGAATGCAACCAAATTTGAGCTTTGCCTTTTAGTTAACACATAAGCAAGGTTTTAACTGTATTTTCGTCTACACTGTATACATTATTAATATTTTTAAACTGACTCATCCATATTTCAGGGAAAACTCCGCCATCATATTCAGGAATAATGTCTTTTAAAATGTTGAACGATATATTTAATTTATTGGCACTATTATCCTGAAGTAATTTTTCACCTTGACTCAAGTTACACTCTGTTTCTTTTTGTATACCAACTGCAACGTTCTCGGTCATCTGTCGTTTATTTTCAGAGTCTGCTATCATTTTTAAAACTTCATTTTCTCTGCGTAGTAACTCCTTTTCTCTATTTATCAAATCCAACTCTTTTTTCAATAGATCGTTTATAAACTCACTTCTACTAAATTTTCCCGACACATTTTGTTGAGTTTCCGTACGATCATTTTCTTCCACTGCCCTATCATTAGCTTGGCAACACTCATTGTCTTTCTGTACACCACCATCACAATCATCTTGAGAACTATCATTTTCCATTTCTGCGCAATCTTTCTCAAAAACAGCGGCACTCTCCACAATTATTATATCAGACGGCTCACCTGTCTCTTTAGGGTATTCGCCCCTTTTATCAAAAGGCACATCGTTTAATGCTATAAACACAATCAAGTCCACCGACCATCGACTACAAGATGTCAAAAATAGAATACATGCGTGCTTATGAGAATAATTCTTTTAGCCGCTACACGACTACCGACTACACGGCTACTTTTGTAGCCCGTAGCCAACTTAGGCTAATTTATATTTTTCTTAGCTACAAAAAACAGATTAGTGCTACCAATACAATAAATGCATGAAATGGTGGTTTTAAAAACGCAATACATTAAATATCGCTATTAAAAACGCGAAAAACTATTATAGTGGCACCATTGATTAAGTTTGTTTTGTTTTGGTTAACTTTAATACATATGTCAAAACAGATGTTCATTTGTTTGTAGTTAGTGGTTGGTAGTCGTTAAAAGAATTAAGTAGCTGACGACTTGGCTATTTTTGTAGCCAGCTACTTTTGTAGTCGGTAGTCGACGGTCGGTAGCCTTTGATTGTGTTTATAGCTTAAGCGAACCAAGAGCGCACTTTTTGAACCTGTTGATGGAAGGCCAAGCTGCTGAAGCCAATGACGCAATTGTGAAGAAGTATATTTTGTTCCGCATACACTGCTTGTTTCCATTCTCACAAATATTTGCGTTATAATGTTCTCAATTCACTTTCCTTTTTATGAAAATAGTTTAATAGTTTTTATTTTTTCAAAAAAAATGTTCTTAAAAAAATCACGATCCCACTTCTGAATTTGTAGGCGCTCTTAAAATTAAAACACACGTCTGCTTTCTTTAAAGATCAATTTTATATTGCGTCACAAAAATGTTAACTTAACAACTAGGACTTATTTTCTACTCATACATTGTTTACAGCAAATATGTTTGAAAGAAAGAGATAAGCATTTAATATTATACAAAGTTACTTAAAATCTATAAATCCGTTATCCTATTTTAGAATGAAAAATATGTAAAAGCATGACAAAAATAAAGGAAATACATAAAAAATAACATCCAACATGTAACAGAAGGAGACGTAGATAGTAGACGTGATCAGTTATGTAACAAGTGTTAAAACCTACACTCACAAAAATAACATCACATTACCATATTAAATATTTTACTACATATATTAAATACAAATATAACTTTAATAAAAATTTTTACATTTTTTGTCTAAAAATTTTTTTAAGAAAGTATATTTATCTATTACTTTTGTTCAGATTTTCATCAGGTACGCTCTTATTATTTATTATTAGGATAAAAATGTTAAAAACAAAAATATTACAAAGAACTTTAAATGCTTTTAGAAGCCGATATTTCTCTCCGAATCCTTAAATGAGTCTTTAAAATCAAATGAATACGAAAAGGAGTATAAGATGTAACACCGATATAATGTATTGTTACGCTTATACCTTTTTATAAATGTTGGCTTATTTCCTTTAAATAAACTGGGAGTTCTTTTATTGCAACCAAAAAATTAAGAGCACTTTATTTACTTAAACACACTCAAATATTGCTTTTATATCGCTGTACTTATTTCACTTATTGTTATACACTTTTATTATCAAACTCACTTTGATACGCCCTTTACAAGCTCTACTGTTATACTGATCATGTTAGCTGTGTTGTTCGGTTATTTATAGTAACATAGTGGTGTTCTGTAGCATTCGACAAAGTTCTCGTATGTACACACTAGTTCATTCGAAAACCGTTTCATTTAAATTAAGAAGTAATGTTAACGTTAAGTTATATGCAGGAATAATAAAAGTGCCTAAGAGTATGCTGCACATAATAGCTCACCTCAGCTTAATATCATGTTCGAACAACTAGCGAACCAAACGAAATTTACACAAACTAACACAAACAAAACTATTGCAACTTAAACCAAGATGTATTTAAACAGGTGGCATCGTTACGCCAGCTGACTATTTTTTGCTCTACCGTTGTTTGTCCAATCTTATGTCAAAGTTTTATTTATGTTTACAAAAAGTTTTTGGTTGTTGAGATTGCAATTAATAAAGTTTATAACTATTTTAAATAAAAAACAAAAAAATTTACGGCAGACGTGTGTGTTTTAAAACGTTATTTTTTATACTGTTTTAAAAATTTATAATTTAAAAAAAGTCAACAGGGCCATAAAGAAAAAATGCGATACTGCATTTTATGCTACTAGCCCGCAGTACCTGGTAATGGTACATTTTTCAATGCTCCTCGGGACCCAAGCAAAAGAGCGGAATGGGCCCAGTTGTGCCAGAAGGAGTTTAATGCATACTTGGTGAAAAGCATCCAATGTTTCATGAGTTGATTTTGTTTGTTTACATGAATTGTTTAAGGATTTTTGCATGATGCTGCATTCATTTTAAGTACATTAAACACATAATTATTTTGCTTTTCACTATACTATATGTATAGAAATATATAATTATATTTAAATTAAGATTAAATGAATTGTGTTTCAAACATAAATGTAGTGTGTTTTATTTCAAAACCTTTTATTTATACACATCACTTATGACTATTTGCAAATATTAGGCACATATTTTTTATTTAAAGATATTGCAGGAATAAAGGATGTTTTATTGTAGAATTTTTTGCATTGCTGGGACGTAATGTTAGACGTTGGGATGCTACTTAAAGTTGTATACAGCGACTACGGCATGTGAAGCTTATATTGGCGTAGATTATAGGTTGGGAAGATATTGGCGTAAATCATTCATTTAACTAGAGGCCCGTGAAGTTTGTGACATGAATTTTACTTATTGTTGCTAACATTATGCAAAGAAAAAAATTTAATATAGCGTTGCAAAGAAATAAATATGTTTTCCAAAAGTTAACAAAATTTAATTACACTCACACTCGAATACGTTACTGATTAGCTTGTTAAAATCATTGAATTAACCAATTCGTCCCAGCAAACTCTGAACTGAACTCTGTTGCTTTTCCTGACCAACTTGCCCCTTGGGTGTACGAGAACGTGAGCATGCAATAACCACATCCAACATTTTTATACATAACGCGAGTTGCCGCATATCTATTTTTTACATAAAATAGGAAAATTAATTCATTACTTAATATTAGTATACCCTTCACACAGTGAAAAAGGGTATATATAGGTTTGTATTTCCGTGTGAAATTTCTACAATTTTCATTTCCGACCCCATAAAGTATATATTTTCTGAAAGCTTATGAATAGGGAAGTCGATTAAGCTCTGTCAGTCTGTCCGTCTGTCCGTGTGTATGTTGAAATCAACTTTTTGAAGCCCCCCGACATCACTCGGACCCGGGTGAGGTATTAAAATATCAGAAATATTCGGGAGTATATCGCTATTGAAAATCAGAAACATCGGTACATAAACAACTGAGATATGAGCAAAAACCCACGACCACCTCGATTTTTTTTTCACAAAAACAACATTACAACAACAACATACATACATACAAACTTGTATATTGGCTAAAGTAAACGTGGGATCGAATCCCAGCTGAGCCAAAAAAAAATTTTTTTTATATTTTAAAAATTTTTTTTTTTAATTTTTTTTTTATTTTTTTTTTAATTTTTTTTTTTTATTTTTTTTTTGTTTTATATTAATTTTATATATTTTAATTACTTTTTTAAAATTTTTTTTTTTAAATTTTTTTTTTAATTTTTTTTTAAATTTTTTTTTAAAATTTTTTTTTTTTAAATTTTTTTTTTATTTTTTTTTTTAACATACATACGTAAATTTATAATTTTACAATGGGATGTTCTTTATATATGTATATTTTTTATATGTATGTACGTATTTCATATGAGATGAATGGTGATACAAACTACTGTTATTGCATGACTACACGTTGTGAAGGGTATATAAGATTCGGCACGGCCGAATATAGCGCTCTTACTTGTTTTACTTACATTTCTTTTTAACTCGCATTTAGGTCGTCATTTTGATTTTTGTTTACAAATAACTTTTGACATACTCGAGCTCATTACACAAACAAAAATTACTTTTTTGTTGTAATGTTTTATTTGTTGCAGTAGTACTGTTCATTTCATCATGACTTAAAGTACGGCAAATAAAGGGTGTTTTTTTAAGCCCGATAGAACTTGAAATTGTAAAAAATAACACAAAAAATTAAATTGTAATCAAAATTTTTTTTTTATTCGAAAGATCCATACGTGACATTAACATTTGAAAATGATTTCGGGCATATGGGCACCGCGGCTGTTCTTGACGAAGCGCATTCTGGACGTCCAATTTTATCGCAAAATTGTGTTCAGCGATGAGGCGCATTTTTGGCTTAACGGGTTTGTTAATAAGCAAAATTGCCGCATATGGAGCGAGACCAATCCACAAGAGACCCTACAGACTCCATTACATCCAGAAAAATGCAACGTTTGGTGCGGTTTTCACGCTGGTGGCATCATCGGACCTTATTTCTTCAAAAATGAGGCCGGAGCTCGCGTTACGGTCAATGGAGATCGTTACCGCACCATGATCAATGATTTTTTGTTTGAAAATATGGATGACATTGATCCGGAGGAGATGTGGTTTTAACAGGATGGCGCTACGTGCCATACGGCGAACGCAACCATCGACTTATTGAAATCAAAATTTGGCGATAAGTTGATTTCGAGAAATGGACCTGTCAATTGGCCTCCAATGTCGTGCGATTTGACACCTCTCGATTATTTCCTGTGGGGCTACGTGAAGTCACTGGTTTATGCTGATAAACCAGCAACAATTGACGCCTTGGAGGCCAGCATTGTTCGTGTTATTCGTGACATACGGCCAGCAGTGCTCGAAAAAGTGGCCCAAAATTGGACGTCCAGAATGCGCTTCGTCAAGAACAGCCGCGGTGCCCATATGACCGAAATCATTTTCAAATGTTAATGTCACGTATTGATCTTTCGAATAAAAAAAAAATTTTGATTACAATTTAATTTTTTGTGTTATTTTTTACAATTTCAAGTTCTATCGGGCTTAAAAAAACACCCTTTATAACTAAAACAAAACTACAATGCAAATACAGCTATTCAAAATAAATTTGTAACAGTATATTTTTTTTATCAATAATAAAATTAAGTTCATGATTTGATTAAATTTAAATTAATTTATGTTTAAAGTAAGCCATAAACAACCCAGCAAAAACAAATTAGAAGTAGTGCAAAGCGAATTACATTTTCAAGACTTCTAAAATTATTGTGTAAAAGCATTCATTCTAAATGACTTCCTAAATGTGAAATAATGTGTCATAAATGATTTGCTTAAAAATGAATGCAACATCATGCAAAATATCGTAAACAAACAAAGTCAACTCATGAAACATCCGATGCTTCTCATCAAATATGCATGAGTTCTATGCACTTATTAGAATGGAGTGCAGTGCATTAATATATTCATGTAAACACATGATCTCCAATGACTCGCTAAAGTTAAAATCGTTAGTGTTTTCACCTAAATTTAATCACTTATTCACCAGTTGAACCCCTGCAAATTCAATTTTTTGTCATAGATTTATTTGCTGGGAAATAGCACAAGAAAAAAATTTTCAGGTTTTGAAATAAACTATTAAATTACGGTACATATTTTGTTTTTATGTGTTCTTACTTTATTGTTTACCTTTTATATTATTTTCAAGGACGTAACAGTTATGAGCAATATAGAAATTACCATATATGTATGTATGTACATAATTATTAATATTTTTCAACTTAATACAATTATTACCCATTTTTGGATGAAAATAAAGATTAATTTTGATTTTGAGTGCTTATTTCGTGAATGGTAACACTTAGCTCATGTCTGATTTGACAGATAATTGTATATTTGTTTATCTCCTCTTATCAACTTCTATTGTCAGAAGCTCGCAGTTTTTTTTTCGAGTTGTACTGTGTATTCTAAACTTCCTTCTAATATGGAATACCGTAGGAAAGTGTAAGGGCATAAACCAAAAGTAGTAATTTCGATTTACACGACGGTTGTAAGACAATTTCTGACATGAATTTACTGTATGGTGGGAGGTATTAGAAAAGGATTTTTATACAGGGTGTCCGCCGGGAAGGTCTACTACTGTACACCCTGTAGGAAGCTTTTGACAAAGGTCGAGAGGTTTGATTAACTTGGTGCCATGAGAAGTAAATCTCAGTGGGCGTTAGACACTATTCTTAACACTATACCTACAGAGTATTGGGTGAAAGGAATGATTGCAAAGCTAAATTAGATTAGGTGATTCAGGATTGGTGAGACTACTTATTATCGGTCGCACTAGGATCTTATGGGAAACTGATAGCCAGAATTATACTAAACGCAAGGGGAATGAAACCGACTATATGGTCACAGAGAGCAGTTCACAGAGATCAGAACACTTCCAAGAATCCCTAAAAGATTGTTTGCGAAGTATTTGAGGGGTATGCAGGCTTAACTGATGGCTCTAAGATGGATGTGGGCATGGTAACGGGTGTCTATGTCATGGGTGGGAATATGACATGATATCTCGCAGACCTTCTGATGGTTGCAGTGTTTTTCAAGCGGAGATATTGTTCATTCATAGGATAACGGATCTCTGGTTAGGCCACCGATGGCGGATTAGGGCGTGGATGCCAGACAACACTGACGCATCATAAAGGCACATAAGTGACCACAGCGTGTCAAGGGCTTTATGGCACTAGGTGTACTTAACGAACTCTAAGATATTTCTGTACCTGAAAAGATTATGTCTAAGGGCCACTATTGCGGTTATTACGAATCATTGTTCGGTAAAAGAGATTATATATGTAAGATTGCGACACTCCAGATTATTGTAGGATGTGTAAGGATGTTTAAAAGATAGAGACGGTAGAGCATATTGTCTGTCACTAACGAATATTCGAATTAATTATGGGAGTATACATGATGGCCGCTACTACAAATTGACGGGATCAAGTGAAAGAATTTTTTTTGTGCAAACGTTACTATTGTAATATTCGTTTATATCATTGTTTCCGCTTAAGAAAAATATTAGTTTGGCAATAGAAAATTCAATTACTTAGAAAAAAACTTTTTAAACAATAGTTGTTGTTGTTGTTATTGTAACAGCTCTGCTGTCGACAAAAGTTCCTTGCTGTAAAAAAATGGTAATAAATAATTCAATTATATCTGGTTCGTATTAGGTGGGAGTGGGAGTTGGATAAATTGTGCCACCTCAGTCAAAGGGCGAAAATTAGTTGGCCTGTTGGGACAATTAAATAAGTGAACTGTTCCATGAGGGGTTTGAAGGCAAACAGGGCAGCGATTTAAAGTTCCGGGAGCAATTCGCTCACAATAGCAGTTAAGTAAGCTGCTCCAACCAGCTCTAAGCTGTGCCTAGGTGGATCGGTTTGCCTCTCATCTCAAATTGCTGTTGGATGTACATTTAAGACCCTGTGGCATCGGTAGCCATTCATGGCATCAGATACCGCTGCTTGGTGCTACAGATTCTGGGCATTTCTCAGGGACATTCGATCAACGTTGGGTGGGATTACATCAATAATGTCCTTACAATAGAACCGTATAACTTTCCAGATGTGTCTAGAAGGTGGATCTTGCAGCAACAGGTGATGATTGGGATGACTCGGCCGATGACATGCCATCAGGAACTGATTGATCAGCATCACAGTATCACGAGCAGCATTCGGTGCAAGTTATCCACATGAAATATAGAAGTACTTAATTTAAATTTATTATCTTTTTTAAGATTTTTGCTTAATTTAGTAAAATGGTAAAACGAAAAGCAAAACTAAAATTAAAATTTTACCAACTTAGGGAAAACTGCCTACTGGTAAATTGTTAATTTGCATTAACAAATGGGGAAGTTATCGTGTTACAACTACGCAAGGTTGTGACAGTTTTTTTTTGTAATTTAAATATTTTTATATAAAATTATTTGTATGTACAATTTAGTTTTTATTTTTCTATATCTTTAAGATCTAAAGTATCACTGGATGAACCAGAAATTGAAAATCCCGCTAATTTAAATAACTACAGCAGCCATTGGCCTGACTACCAGGAGGATGATGACAAGACAACTAATGCCAATAAGGAAACTATAACAGCCATTAATCCCTTCTCAAGCGAAGACGAAGAACATCATAATTTCAATGAAATGGAAGAAGAAGATGTTAAACAATTTGTGGAAACTATAGCGCATCCTGAAGTATCAATTAAAGGTAAGTGCATTCATTATACATAAATTCAAAACAAGCAATGCTTAAATAACTGCTTAAAAGCATTTGATATCTACTATTTCTAATTGGGGGGTAGTAAACATCTTTCGTAACAGAAACTTTAAATTTTTTTTGTAACATTTAAGTGATAATTTCAAAAAAAAAAAACGAAAACAAAAACAAATTTAAAACCTTTAAAAAAGAACATAAGCAAACAATAAGAAAATAAAACAAAAGAAGAAAAAATTTATTGGTTCGTATAATCATTGTTGAATAAATCTCAATTAAAGTTCGTTATTTTTCTAAACTATTCCCTATTTTCAGTTGAAAATGCTGACTATACATTCAATCTAGCAAACGATAAAAATCAGAAACTCAATAGTACATTTGGGGAAATTAAATATCAGATAGTGGAATTGAAACCAGATAAGTTGGAGGATAATATAGATATTAAGAATGATGATGTCAGCGAAGATAATGAAGGTGACAACTTAAACAGTTCACTTAATTATAATCACAGTTTTAGCGAGGATAATACAGACTATGAATACGAAAGCGAAGAAAGTAATAAGTCGAATTTAAAACCCTGTAAAAAGTTTAAAAAACTCCACATGCTATCATCTATGAAGCAAGAGGATACAAATGAAGACATAGAGAACCCTACAAGTTCCAGTGCCAGCATAAAAAAGGAACATAATGCCACTGTTAAACCACCTAGACGACGTCATGGTTCATCCAAAAATGAAGATAATCGTTGTCATGAATGTAATCGCACTTTTACACGCTACAATCATTTACAGCGCCATATGCTGACCCACAGCGATGAAAAACCGCACGTATGCAATTTTTGTGGCAAGGGATTCTCACGTTCGGATCATTTGCAAAAGCATATACAGAGTATACACTGTGAAAAGAATTATAAATGTGATCAGTGCTCGTCGGCCTATGGTCGCAAAGATCATTTGCAGCGGCATATAGAATCACGGCACAACAAAGATCCCACAGTCCAGAAGCCTCAGTTCGATTGTGATATGTGTGAAAAAAAGTTTACCACCAAGGCCTATTTGGCCAAACATAGACTATTACATACTGATCGCCTGCATGCCTGCAAACATTGTACGGAAACCTTTCCCGAAAAAGAACTAATGAAGGAACACCAAAAGAAGAAACATGCCCAGCCACGTAATTTTCTCTGCAATATTTGCGGAGATTCATTTCAACGCAATGAATACCTTAAGATACATATGCGACGTCATACGGGCGAAAAGCCTTACAAATGTCGTTTTTGCGAAAAGGGTTTTCCACGCAGCACCGATTTAAAAATGCACGAAAGGTTAGTGATTGCCGCTACATGTTTATGATTTTCGGTGTATTTAAACTTTTTATTTCCTCAAATTTAGATACCACATAGGTCATAAGCCAAATCTATGCAATTTATGCGGCAAAGGTTTTCACCGCCCCTATAATCTGACGATACACATGCGCACCCATACGGGCGAGAAACCCTACAAATGTAATCAATGTCCTCAAGCGTTTGCTCAAAGTAATGACTTGAAGGCCCACATAAGACGCCATACAGGGGAGCGTTTTCGTTGCGATATCTGCAGTGCCGCTTTTTTGCAGCGTTATGGCTTAAACGCTCATTTGAGAACGGTGCATGGTATTATAGTTACTTCGTTTACCGGACGTTTGCGTAAAACAGAACAGCCTTTAGAGGGAGGAAATGTAGTTGATCACCAACCACCAGATGTACCGCCATCGCAGCAAGCAATACCTGGACAAGAGCAATCTCAATCCTCGCTGCCTTCACCTTCCTCAGATAATAATGTAACAACACCTTCGCCTTTGTATTTAGGTCATCATTTCATAAATCCCATACCACAAGTTACTGTTGCCAATGTCGCCGCTAATAACTCCACTACTACACCAATGTGCAATACTGATATTTCATCTTCTAATACAACAACGTTGCCCCTGCCGCTGCCACAACCCTCAAGACCACAAATGTAATGTTAGTTTAATTTCTTATTATTTATAATCCTTAGGATTCACTATATTTATATTATTTTTTATTTTAAATAAAAAAAAAAAAAGTTTTCAATAAAAAAAAATCCTTAAAATTAACTACATACATATGCACGTACGTATGTATGTAATTAATTGTAAAATATTTAAAATTTCCATATGCAAAGTTGTTTTTTTTTTTTCTTAATATAAGAGGAGTTTATTGATCGTAATTAACTTTATTTTAACAGAACTGTTAATATAACTGAATTTATAAGTATTTTTAAATAAAACAGCAAATAATGTACAGTGCTGTCTGGGTAGAGTGAACTAATTTTTGCAGAGCGATTTCACTATACCCAGGTTGTTCACTAAAACAAGGTTGATTTTTTTTTATTTACAAAACTAATTTATTTATTTCGAATGCATTTATAGGTTATACATTTTATTTATTTCCATGTAATTCTGAAGTTTAAATTTATGACTGGAAAAAATGAAAAATTGACTTTGAGACACGACCTTTATGGAACATGCACGCAGACTTAAATAAATTAACACTTCATTGAATACGTATTTGGGAGAGTAACTTGTCAACTTATTCTAAAAGAATCGTTACTTTACCGTTGTTTTATATTCTCTTCAAATCTCTATACTCTTTTTTCATTGCTTTTCTCCTTCGCCAAACCTAAAACCTCACTATAAAGAAGGTTCAATCTATAGAGGTTCATGAGTGTTCACTCTACAGAGTAGTCAATGTAAACATTCTGGTGTTCACTCTAACGAGGTATTCATAGCAACGGGGGTTCACTCTACCCAGACAGCACTGTATTGAGAAATACTTGCATGATTGCCATTGCATATGCATAAGACTTAAAACATCAGTCCAATTCACAATCTTGTGTATTTGCCATTGCCAATTTGCACCATTGCAAATATGTCCTGTTTGTGTATACTTTGTTAGTTGTAAAGTTAAAATATACTCTACTATTTTGCAAATGCACTGATACAAGACCGTTTGCACAAGATTGTGAATAACGCTTTCTTGTTCTCTGTTTCGAATGTCAATGGGTAAATTCACAGGCATGTTGTCACACATTTCAAAGGATCGGCATTTCTGCTCATTTCCTTCTTCAAATTTCACTAATTTTGTATGTTAGTTTTTAAGCACAAATACTTACTTAACTTACATATAATCCCAGCAAAAAAATTTGGAAGTAGTGCAAAGCGAATTACATTAACAAGACTTCTAAATGAATTGTGTAAAAGCATTAACTCTAAATGACTTCCTAATTGCAAAACAATTTGTCATAAATGATGTGCTTAAAAAAGGAATGCAACATCATGCAAAATATATTAAAGAATTCATGTAAACAAACAAATTCAACTCATGAAATATACGATGCTTTTCACCAAATATGCATGAGTTCTGTAGACTTACTTAAAAGGATTGCAGTTCATTAGTGCATTTATATAAACACATGATCTTTAATGTTTTCACTTAAATTTAATCACTTCATCACCTGTTGAACATCGGCAAATTCACTTTTTTGTCATAGATTTTTTTGCTGGGATACAAAGCTTGCTAGCAAGAAAACAGAAGTAAAAGAGGTCCAACTGATGATATTGTATTTTAAATTTAGGTGGAAAATTGATGATTTTAACTTTAGCGTGTCACATTGGAGATCATGTTTTTATATTGTTACGTTTATACCTCTTATAAACGTTGGATTATTTCCTTTAAATAAACTTTGAGTTCTTGTATTGCAATTAAAAACAGTTGAAATTCGTTATAAAACTTAGAGCACTTTTTTTATTTAAACACACTCATATATTGCTTTTATATCACTTTACTTATTGTTATACACCTTTATTGTCAAACTCACTTTGACACACACTTAACAAGCTCTATTGTAATACTGATCATGTTAGCTGTGTTGTTCGGCTATTTATAGTAACATAGTGGTGTTCGGTAACATTCGACAAAGTTCTCGTATGTACATTCTAGTACATTCGAAAACCGTTACATTTAAATTAAGACGTTAAGTAATAGGCACGAATAATAGAAGTGCCTAAAAGTATGCTACACATAATAACAAACATCATGTTCGAATAATCAGCGAAATAAAGTAATACAAACAAAACTACAGTAACTTAAACTACTACAACTAAAATAAATTATAATGTAAATTAAGCTACTTAAAAATAAATCTGTAACAATATGAATGTATTAATGAAATGCACTCCACTCCAATAAAATCTTAAGTCGTTATGCATAATAACAAACCGTGGGCTAACTAACAAGCTGCTAACTTTTTCATGGGAAAATTTCCATAAGGGAAAGATATCAGCTCGTTTGTAAGCATACAGTTTATTATTATGCATAACGTCGTTAGAATTCACCAAAATGTAATTCACTTGCAACACTTTTAAATATTTTGCTGGGTTATACAGCAAATCTTTATTTGACACCCACCAAAAGTATGCACACCAAAAGCTATTAAAAATTAATCGTGAAAATGTTTATAATAATTCCACTTGAGAAATAGAAAGAAAGAGAAATACAAAAAAATATTTCTGTTACGAAAGATGAAAATTTGTTGTTGTTTAAATTGCTTTCGACACCAATTAAAATATTTAAAAATTTGTATTAAAAACTTATCACTATGTGTACACTTAATTTTAGATGAGCCCAATGAAATAATGGATGCCTACAGCTATGATGATATGGATGAACCTGTATTGGAGGCAGAAGCAATCCTTCCGGAAGAAGATGACGACGAAGACGACTACATGATAAATACTGATGAATATGATAGACAGTACTTTCTACAACCAAAAAACATATTTAAAACTAATGTAACTCCTACGACAAACTTCAATAACAAATACCAACGGAATCCCGAAACAAATATGTTTCATTGTGTCGAATGTCTATTGGAATTTAAATTGCAACGTAATCTAATACGTCACATGTTAACCCACACAGACGACAGGCCATTTACCTGTCATGTATGTTTGAAAACCTTTAAACGTAAAGATAATCTACAAAAACATTTACGAGATGTGCACGCCGAAAAACAATTTGCATGCAGTAAATGCGATAAGAAATTTGCAACACATCGACAGTTACATAGACACAATCAAACTAGTCGTCATACAAAAATTAAATAATTACTTTCATATGCATGTATTTCAATTTCTATTAAACGGTAACAAATTGGATAAAGATTAATTTTATTTTTTGTATATACATATACATACATTCATACATATTTTACATAGACATACCAACTGATAATGCATTTCTTTTTTTTTCTACTCCATAACTACATGGTCTTTTTATACCCTTCACACAGTGAAAAAGGGTATATATAGGTTTGTCATTCCGTGTGAAATTTCTACAATTTTCATTTCCGACCCCATAAAGTATATATTTTCTGAAAGCTTATGAATAGAGGAGTCGATTAAGCCCTGACCGTCTGTCCGTCTGACCGTCTGTCCGTGTGTATGTTGAAATCAACTTTTTGAAGCCCCCCGACATAGGTTGGACCCGGGTAAGGTATTAAAATATCAGAAATATTCGGGAGTAGATCGGTATTGAAAATCAGAAACATCGGTACATAAACAACTGAGATATGAGCAAAAACCCACGACCACCTCGATTTTCTTTTCATAAAAACAACATTACAACAACAACATACATACATACAAACGTGTATACTGGTTAGAGAAAACGTGGCATCGAATCCCAGCTGAGGCAAAAAAATTTTTTTTTAAATTTTTTTAAAATTTTTTTTTTTAATTTTTTTTTTATTTTTTATTTAATATATTATATATATTTTTATTATTATTTTTTTTTATTTATTTTTTTTTAATTTTTTTTTTAATTTTTTTTTTTTTAAATTTTTTTTTTATTTTTTATTTTTTTTTTTTTTTTTTTAACTTACATACGTGAATTTACTGTTATTGCATGACTACACGTTGTGAAGGGTATATAAGATTCGGCACGGCCGAATATAGCGCTTTTACTTGTTTTTATTAATGAATTATTTTTATTTAATTGCCCGTTGCAGTGCATATTGGGTTAAAAATATATTATTTTTTAAATAACCGCTTGTTGTTATAAAATTCATTCGAAATTTCATATTTAGAACAATAATAAAATTCAAAAATTTTGTTGTTGTTTTTAATACACATTTTGAAACGTAATTGTTGTTACTTTTTAGGAGAACAGAACACAAATTAAACATTTCTAGACGGTTGGTTCGATTGATAACAAAAAAAAACTATAAATTAAGCAGAAAAGACATTAAATTAACGCTATGACGTCTCAAAGGTTTTCTTGAAAAAAATTTTGTCCTTTTTTTTATCGTCTTTTCGCAGAATAGAATTCTTGTTGAAGACGAATTTAGTACCAAATTAAAGGCATTTTAAAGATCCAGGCATTAAAAACCACTGAATAGGCGAGAGCGAGTATTTTAAAAATTGCGCAAGATTTCTGTAATATTCCTACATATTATATCAATATTATTTTAAGTAAAACTTCCTAAATTTTAGTATTTTTTTCCTTAAATGCGCAATCGCCTTTAGAAAGTAAGAGGGAGAAAAAGTACTTTATTTTCTTGTAAAAAAAGAAAACTGCATTAGACATATAGCATTTTTAGAACTTTTTTTAATGATTTAAAAAAGGCTTTTCCATATTTATTTCTTACTAGCCAAACCCGGCGCGCGTTGCTACGCCCCTTAATGAATCGAAATGCATTCTGAATTTTAATTGAATATCAAGTGCAAAAACCTAAAAATTATAATTTTTTTATGGGCGTGGCATTGCCCACTTTTCTAATCACGAAATTGTAAAGTCGTAACAGCTCAATATGTGTGAAAAGTTTTAGAAGAATCGGACCAGTGCAAGTACCTCAAAATTATAATTGTTTTTATGGGCGTGGCCCTGCCCACTTTTCTAATGATGAAATTGTAAAGTCATAACTGCTCAATATGTGCGCAAAGTTTCAGAATAATCGGTCCAGTGCAAGTACCTCAAAATGATACTTTTTTTTTATGGGCGTGGCACTGCCCACTTTTCTAATCACGAAATTATTTAGTCATGAGAGCTCGATATGTGTGCAAAGTTTCAGAAAAATCGGTCCGGTGCAAGTACCTCAAAATTATAAACTTATTTTTTGGGCGTGGCCCCGCTTACTTTTCTAATCACGAAATTATATGGTTATGACAGCTTAGTATGTGTGCAAAGTTTCATAAAAATCGGTCCAGTGCAATTACCTCAAAATTAAAACTTTTTTAGGGGCGTGGCCCCGCCCACTTTTCTTATCACGAAATTATTTAGTCATGACAGCTCGATATGTGTGCAAAGTTTCAGAAAAATCGGTCAAGTGCAAGTAGCTAAAACTGATAACTAATTTTTATGGGCGTGACCCCGCCCTTTTTTTTCCACCCATAAACACTCCCTGGTATGTGTACAACAACTTGTTAAAGTTTGAGTCCGATCGGTTTTACAGTTTCGGAGTCTATAGCTAACACACATACATAGTTGAATAAGAAATCTACTCATTTAAGATTAAAATTTTTTAAAATCTTGATCTAATTTTTTTTTTTTTTTCGAAATGTCGGGCAGTTGCCTTGCCAGCTGGCAACTAAAACAGTTGTCAGTATAAATATATTTTTCATATAAAATGGACAACTGTTAATTGCTAGTTTCCATTGCTAGTTTTGCCGAGGGCAAAAACAATTTTGCAAAAGTTCAATGTGAATAACATTCTTCATGACTTCTAAATCAATATTGCTAAAGAAGGCATTCTTAAAGCCCTCCAAAACCAACAATTATTTGTCGCAAAATAATTGCTTTAAAATGCTTACAAATGCATGCAAAATTTCGTCAACAATTCATGTAACTAATGAAATATGGGTCTCTTTTCACCTAACAGGCATGCGTTCTATGCTCTTATTAGGTTCGTTCGAGAACTCACAAATTTGTACGAATTTGTACAAATTTTTACTGCATTTTACGAAATTGCGTTCGTTTACACAAATTTGTAGTAAATGAGAGCACAAATAGAGAGCGAAAAGTGACAGTTCTTGACTGAGTATTTGCAAATTTTTACAACAGAAATTTCTTGCTGTAAGATTTAGCAAAACCAAAAAACATATGATTCAAAAGGTAAACAAACAAAAGTAAGCAAACAAAAAGTATACAATTTGTGAAAAAAGTATTAAAAAAAAGAAAAATCCCAACAAAAGTGCAAAATATTATTAAATTTAAGTTGTTTGTGAAATAAAGTTAGTTAACAATGTCTACAAATGAAAGAATGGAACTGCCTGAATCTGGCGCAGGTATACATACACAAATACATATTTGCACATATGTATGTATGTACATAGTTCCCATTAAACTTTATTTATTTGCCATCAGCTGTTGCTTCAATCTTACGAATTTTTACAAATGTCTGTTCGAGTACTTTTTTGAACAAATTCTCTTTTTGAGAGTAAAATTTTCAATTTACTAAATAATTACTCATTTACTACAAAGTGCAGTAAAAGTACTCGAACGAACCTATTGAAATGAAGTGTAGTTTATCAATATGTATTTATTTAAACACATGATCTCCAATCATTAGCGTGTTATTGGAAATCATGCAAATTTCAGCTAAAAATCAATTCATCATGGATTGAGCCCATGCATTCACTAATTCTTTTACATGTCTTTTTTGCTGGATAATAAAATGTTTGGCAAAGCACTAGAGGTTCGGTTGCTATCGATAATCGATAAAAACATATTTTCCATGTAAAATTATTGTCCATTAAATCAACCTTTTACAAATGGCAACTATCTGGGTATAAATTCTTGTTATATGAAAATGTGAAATGAATAGTTTTTGTGTGTCATATAATGTGGTGCCACCATACCCATTGCTATACAAAAACTTTTCATTTCACAATTTCACAGAACGAGAATTGAGCCCCTGATCTACTCTAACATTTCATCACTATATTAGAACTTGGTATCCATAAAATATTATGTATAACAAATCGATAATCCTGAATAATTTTACTTTAATTATGATTGTTTTAAAGCATATAGTTTTAAGTATATTTGTATGTCTCTTTAATAAAAGATTTTAAAAAAATGTATGTACGTTTAATAAAGTAATTTATTGTTCGGTAAAAATACGTCCCCAATAGTTTTTTGCAATGGGTCACAAATGGAGAAGAAAAGCGCAAGCAAATTTGTCACTCCTTTCTTAATGCCAACCCCATCCACTGTCTAAAAGAATTGGTGTCGCGTTAACGAGGCTGTGGGCAGAATAACCCTCAATTTTGTATGACAAAATACCTACATACTTCTGAACGCGTAGTGGCGATGTTGGCATTCCCGACATCATGATCATGACTTTAAACAAAATACAATTTCCAAATCAATGAAAAAATTACTGTTATTGATGATCTAATTTTAAGTAAGTCTTAATGCTTCAAATAATTAAGTGTTTAATCTAAAAAAGAGTTTTAAGAGCCAATTAAACGAAAGCTATTAGAAAACAAAGAATGCACTGCATGAAATAAGCTGAGCCACTGTTCACACATATTTACTGGGTGGCCTAAAATAGACCCACCAATGTTTAACAGGTATCACTCTTGTAATTATCATTTGTTTTTTTATTTTTCCTATAAACATACATATTTATATACATATTGAACTCGCTGACCTGGCAAACATTGTTTTGCCTTCAAGGTGGTCGTTGTTTTGCCTTTTACTTTTTTGTTTTGTCACCCACCTATAAAACGAAAGTTTCACTTTAAAATAAGAGAGACCGAATGTCATGAGTAAATCAAACATTTAATGATTTGCATAAAAGTACCGTTCTAACAGCAACAACAACAATAACACATACCTATGATAATGTATGGAACAAAATATCGGCCAAATGGCCGCCTCAACCTTGGCGGCACATCTCCATCCGATGGTCAAAATTTTTAATGACAATGTTGAAATGAAATGCAGAAAAAAACTTGTCGTTTAGGTGTGGTTCGCATTTAACATCGGCCCTTAAAATTTAACCACCCATTATTACAAAGTTGGAAAAAAACTTAGTAGAAAACACATAACTGAATTTGTTAGAGCAACGACAATATATTTTATGGACATTTAAAGGCACTATGTGTGCAATATAACATCAGGCAAATGTCCACTATTTTGCGCAACACAAACATATGCTCTGTATTTAATTCTTTAGCTCCGCTTCTTGTATATTTTGAACCATTTTGGCCTGTAATTTTTACTAATCTCATCAAAATCGTTAGATAAATTCCTGTGAACCTGGAGATGACCAAGGGGAATCAAAAGTTTCGTAAGTCAAACGTTCGCCAAAAATTTCACGTAGAAGGTCCATCCTAGCAATGGGCACAGTCGAATATTGTTCTGTAAGAAGATCCGGAAATCGTTTGTAACATTTGATTCTCCACGTTGCATTTGCTCAAAAAGAAAATATTTTCGAATTAAAAAGTATTAAGCATACAAATTCAAAAAAAATTAGTTTCGACTCGAATTACGAAGTAACCCTCCCTGTATGAGCTGATATTAAATTAAAATTTTGACAAAAATTTCGTTGCGTCATAACAATGGACCGTTCGACAATTTTAGCTCGTTGAAAATTATTCATTTTGGTATTATAGAACTTCTAGCTTTAGTCTTAATTGCATTACGTTTCTAAATTTATTTTCCATTAGCTTGAGGCCGCGACAAATTTCATTTAAATCTGTTTAGTCATTGTTTGCGTGATTGAGTAAAAATATTAAAACATTTAAACAAACAAAAAACATTCATTATATTAGTGGAATACGATTTAATGCAAATATTAAAATTACTTCTATAGACGACGTTTGATTATTTAATTTTTTTTTAGCCAGTACGTGCAAATTTTTGACACTCGAAACCCTTAAACGACTTATTAAAAACAAAAAATATATTTACCTATTGCATATATTTGCGAATTGTATCAACACAAGAGATTTATATAAATTAAAGGAGAATAAAAGCATTTTAGTTTATTTAAAAATATTTTATTGAGCATATTACATCAAGGCGAATGCAATGTATCCACCTTGTATTACATTAATAATTTTTTTTGTTTGTTTTTTATTAGCATTTATTTATTATTTTTAATAACAATAGTTATTTATTAATTATTTATTTAAGCACTTTATTCACTTTTTTACTTGTATTATCAATCATTTGTATGCTGATGTGACGTCACGCACGAGGAGGCTGATTTACATCAAACATGCGTAATTTTATTTTATCATTCTTGGTATGACAATACATTGCTTTGTTTATATTTTATGTTGTTACATACATACATACATGTGGTTTAATTATGTGTGAGTATCAAATTTAAATATTTGTAACTCTTCAAATGCTAAACCAATTTTGATAGGATCTATTTAGATTTCGCACAACTGTTTTTATATATTATTTTTATTAAAATCGGTTGTATAATAATAATGTGAGCGTTAATTGTGTAATAAGAATTCGACTTGCCTATTAATAGGCCAATAAAGTTACCTTAACACCCTCACCCAGAGACCAATACGGTCCATTGTGACACCTTAATAGAGGATAGCAAAGAAGAGTTGAAGAGAGAATGAAGATTTAGGAGAGGTAAAAGTATACTCTACTAACAACCTGTTCCATTACGAATCCTATCAGATTCTCGAGTCCACAGTTCGAGACATTCCCCAATTCGCCTAGGAATCTACTACCTAGCCATTTCAACCTGCAAATCTGCAGTCTGGGACATTGGCACAGAATGTGCTCAACTGTCTCCAACTCCTCTGGATCCTCACACAACCTGCACACATCCGACAGGCCCGATCCATCCTTACCGCCATCCTTTCTAACATACAGTGGTCCGTTATAATACCTATCATAGTTCTCTCGCAGACCCTACCTCTGTCCAACAGAAAATCCGAATCAAACTTTTTGAGCATCGGCCACAGCGTCCTCGATACCCTGCAATCCGTTCGATTACTCCAGGCTCGATTTGTCCCGCTTAGAATCCATTCCCAGAACCTTCTGAAACAGAATCCTATTGGACGATTAACCTCCTTTAAACCATTAGGATCTACCATTTCCGATCCCAGTCTGGCCAACTTATCAGCTATCTCATTGCCGCGTATGTCGCAGTAACCCGCCACCTATTAATATATAAGATAATATGCGATAAGATGCACAAACATATGTATGTACATCAATCAAGCAAAATCAAGAATTTTTCTTGAAACAATTAGCGTCAGATATCGAAGTTAGTTTGAGTGTTGGCCTAGATTATGTTAATTTTGAGACAATCGGTTAACTATAGCTTATTGCCATTGATCTGCGATACAAAACCTAAAAATAAATCTAACAAAGTTAAATCGCACAGTTAATTATTAGTTGTGCTAAATACTATAAACTTGCATGTTAATTTGGCTGATTTAAAAAACGCAACCAAATATCAAGGCCGCCATAAGCTGTCAACACCTACTCCTCCTTATTAAAAACCCTTTAGCAAACAACGTACTTTATCAACAACAATACGTTACTACAGACAGTTCGAATTTTAAGATTTTCTAAGACGCGTGTAACCTTCAAGTTAAAACTCTTCTGTTTCTGTTGTCAAGACATTTAAAATGTTAATGACTTTTACTAAAAACTAATCAAAAATTGTGTTTATTATTTATGTTTACTATCCAAAATTTGTTCTAAAAGATTTTGTATTTTTTTAATTGCCACCATCTTTTCTCTATGGCGCTTTTCCTTAGCTTCTTCCTTTCGTTTTGATATCTGCAGTAAGGTTTTCTGTAAAATAAGACTTTCCATTTCTGCATCAGCTATAGTTATAACTTCTGCAGTATTTTTGTCAGGCATAAATTTCGGTGTACAGCTTGTGGCTATAGTTTTTTCTCGTCTTTTGTCTCTTTTATGTGTTCTGTTGATTTTTAGAGTATTAGCCGAACAATCAATGGTTTTTCTTCTGGCCTCTGATATGTAAACCTTTGCAAGACCTTTTTTCTTTCTTTTTAGCACAGTATTATAGCGCTGTTCACATTGCTTAGGATCCTTATCGAGAAAATTTGTGGCAATTTCCGCCCACATTTCTTTTTTTAATGAAAACCGTTTCTGTGGTCCAACATCGCATATTAAACGTCTATAAAGATCCATTAGCTGTTTCGTTTCACTGTTTGACCAGACTGTAAATGTACAGTAACAAATATTTTTAAAGCAAAATTTTTTTATTTATTAATTTATTTATTTATTAAATTTTCAAATTTTATTCTTATGTTTTTATGTGCACATACATATGTATGCATCTTTGTATGTACATATGTATATTGCATTAATCATTTGCTATTAACTATTACCTTGTGAGCTTTTGTAGGGTAAGTCTATATGGATCGTTTCGTATTCAACTTCATTTTTACGTTCTTTGAATAAAATTTGACTTTCTCCATCCGTTATGTATTCCATTAAAATGACCTTTGGTTAAAATAAAAAATACACGTTTTATTAATTTCAATTTGGTTTTCAGTATGACATTTTTATGCAATTTTATTTATGTATTTATGTTTGTATGTATGTATGTATATATGTATGTATGTATATGTTAAATAAGTAGTAAACAGTAAGTTAAAATTATTTCTTATGCATATAAATTAGATTGGCATCTTTATGTCGCTTTTGCATAAATGTGTTTAAACACACCAAAGCTCGAGGGTGTTACTACACCTTTTTTCGAATTTGTATGCTTAATACATGGCAATTCGAATATTTTTTCTTTCGAATCGAATTACAAGAGTAAGCTTTCAAAAATTAACCTGAAACCCAGAAAGAAGTAAAAAATTTAAATTAGTTATAGGTTTTTAATAGGTAGGTTCACATGCCCAGCAAAAAAAATCTATAACAAAAAAACACTTATGAAAACACTTATGATTTTAACATTAGCGTGTCACAGTGCACAGAACTCATGCATATTTGATGAGAAGCATCACGGATGTTTCATGAGTTGAATTTGTTTACATGAATTGTATAAGAAATTCTGCATGATGTTGCATTCATTCTTAAGCACATCATTTATGAAAAATTATTCCACTTTTAGGAAGTCATTTATTTCACACAGTTGATTTAAGTCTTAAAAATGTAATTCGCTTTGCAATACTTCTAATTTCTTTGCTGGGTGTATGATAAAAGGTTCGATCGAGAACTCACAAATTTGTACGAATTTGTGCAAATTTTTACTGCATTTTACGAAATTGTGTTCGTTTACTCAAATTTGTAGTATATGAGAGCACAAATAGAGAGTGAAAAGTGACAGTTCTTGACTGAGTATTTGCAAATTTTTACTACAGAAATTTCTTGCAGTAAGATTTAGCAAAACCAAAAAACATATGATTCAAAAGGTAAACAAACAAAAGTAAGCAAACAAAAAGTGTACGATTTGTGAAAAAAATATTAAAAAAAGGAAAATCCAAAATATTATTAAATTTTAAATTGTTTGTGAAATAAAGTTAGTTAACAATGTCTACAGATGAAAGAATGGAACTGCCTGAATCTGGCGCAGGTATACATACTTAAATACATATTTGCACATATATATGTACATAGTTCCCATTAAACAACACAATATTTATTTGCCATCAGCTGTTGCTTCAATCTTACGAATTTTTACAAATGTCTGTTTGAGTACTTTTTTGGACAAATTCTCTTTTTGAGAGTAAAATTTTCAATTTACTAAATAATTACTCATTTACTACAAAGTGCAGTGAAAGTACTCGAACGAACCAAAAGTTGTTCATCGATTATTGTTGCAAACTGACACTCGCAGAAATTCATCTGAGAATTACAAAAATTAATGTAGTTTTTAGGCAATACTATTTTAATTTGAATTTGTTGCTAAGAATTTTGAAATTTGTGTGAATATTTTATTACGCTCCACTATCACCACTTGTTTATAAAGCCAATACAGTAGAATCTAACAAACTCGAATTGGACACTCTTAAAAAGGAATCTATAATTTATCGAACCGAATAATGATCCAAATGTTTTAAACGCGAAACATTATTCGAATGAAACCCACCATCCTGCAATCCTTACTACATAATCAAAGCGGATAGACTATTTGATTCGCAGTCACGGTCAACATTTGCATGAAACAAACTTCAAACATTAAATTATATGGACCATATATGCATTTTTATATGTTTTTTTTTTTTTGTATAATCTTCACACAGTGAAAAAGGGTATATATAGGTTTGTCATTCCGTGTGAAATTTCTACAATTTTCATTTCCGACCCCATAAAGTGTATATTTTCTGAAAGCTTATGAATAGGGGAGTCGATTAAGCTCTGTCAGTCTGTCCGTGTGTAAGTTGAAATCAACTTTTTGTTTTTTTTTTATTTTTTATTTAATATATTATTTATATTTTTATTTTTTGTTTTATATTTATTATTTATATTTTAATTATTTTTTTTAAAATTTTTTTTTAAATTTTTTTTAAAATTTTTTTTTTATTTTTTTTTAACATACATACGTAAATTTATAATTTTACATTGGGATGTTTTTATATATGTATGTATGTTTTTTATATGTATGTACGTATTTCATATGGGATGAATGGTGATACAAACAATTGTTATTGCATGACTACACGTTGTAAAGGGTATATAAGATTCGGCACGGCCGAATATAGCACTTTTACTTGTTTACACTACCTATAGCTCTTAAAAAATCACGCTTTATGTATGTATGTATATGTATGTATGCATGCATGTATGTGTTGTATGTTGTTGTTAGGAAAAATAACGAGGTGGTCGTGGTTTTTTTTTCATATCTCAGTTGTTTATGTACCGATCAAGGCGAATTTATTTATCAGGTGGTGGTAATTCTACAACAAATACAACATTAAAAAAACAACATGGTTTTTTATTGTTGCTTTCGACTGTCGATGTGTCAAAAACTACATGTTTTTTTTTTGTGTTTTTTTGAGCGGGAAGGAGTAATCTATGTAAACATAAATAATATTTGACAATTCAATCATCATTTTTGCAAATAAAAAAGTAGATTAGCTGCGTTGTCAACACCACCTGATAATGAATTCGCCTTGGTACCGATGTTTCTGATTTTCAATACCGAAAAATGAAAATTGTAGAAATTTCACATGAAATGACATTTGTCATTCCGTTTGTAATTTCTACAATTTTCATTTCCGACCCCATAAAGTATATATTTTCTGAAAGCTTATGAATAGAGGAGTCGATTGAGCCCTGACCGTCTGTCCGTGTGTTGGTTGAAATCAAATTTTAGAAGCAAATATATGTTCCTCAAATCTGTGCATGGTATCAATGTGTTGGAAATATCCAGGAATGAATCGCTATTAAAATTCAGCACAATCGCCCTATAAATTTCTGAGATGTAAGCAAAAACCACGACCACCTGGTTTTTTTTCACAATTACAATTTAGGGTAGGGAAGGGTATATAAGATTTGGCAAGGCCGAATATAGCACTCTTACTTGCTGAGATTTATCAAGGATATACCTAGAGATTTATTTTTTACTGAAAAAAAAAAACAAATTATTGTCACTTTTTAATAAAACTTTTATTAATGTTGATTTATTTAAAAATTGTCTAAATAACGTCAATTGCCTCTATTAATATTTTTTTTGGTGTACAGCAATATACTTACTGCCGTATTCATAAAAAAATATTTTAGATTTATTTAATGCTTATTTGACAGGTATTGTACAGAAATTTGTCATATATGCCTACAATAAAAACAAAATATTTGTTATGGATACAGCAGTTATTATGTATATGTATGGAAATATAATAAAGGAAATCAATTTGGAACACAATGTATTGTTGTACGTACATTTTTATCACTGAATAAAACTTATAAGCATCTTCACATATTTACATACTGATATCTTTGTTATACTCAACTTTTTTTGTAGAAGCTCCAGTTATTAAGATTATTTCCGAAATTTTCTAATATTGATGTTGGTATAATTAACAAAATTGCAAAATTATTCAAACAGGAAATTGCAAAACATCCCAGCAAAAAAATCCTAACAAAAAAGTGAATTTACCGGAGTTCAACTGATGACGAAGTGAATAAATTTAGATGAAAACACTAATGATTTTAATATTAGCGTATCCTTTGAGATCATGTGTTTACATGAATAAATTAATTAACTGCACTCCATTCTAATAAGTGCATAGAACTCGTACTCATAGAAAAAAAAACACCGGATGTTTCGAGTGTTGAATTTGTTTGTTTACATGAATTGTTTAAGATATTTTGCACGATATTGCATTCATTTTTAAGAACATCATTTATAGCAAATTATTTCACATTTAGGAAATCATTTAGAATGAATGCTTTTACACAATTCATTTAAAAGTCTTGAAAATGTAATTCGCTTTGCACTACTTCTAATTTTTTTTGCTGGGATACATTTAGCATATGACTGTGGCATATGTTAACTATAATAAAGCTGCCATATCTAACAAAATCCTATTAATACTAAATCAAGGTAAATTTAAACAAATTTACGAATTTAAAAAACAAGATATATATGAAATATATCTGTGGCTTGGAGCTAAAAGGGCCAATGTCAAAATATTTACTTTTGAGAAAATTCGAATTGAACTTTAACTTTTATAGGTGCTTTCCAAGGTACATTTACTCCAGGTAGACTCAAGTCAACAGCTGATCATTGTTTTGTTTATGCATTTCTCTTCTCAAATGTCAAAATTTGTTTACCTTTTTTTGTTCGTTTAAATAACTTTTTTTTTAGTAGATGTGTATGTATCATAAATATTTTTTATTTACTAACATTTTGCTACCACTTTTATCAGCTGTTTTAGGTTTTATTTTGACGTTTAAGAAGTTTTTTGTAGCAACAAAATACACGGTGCGTCTACCTTAGTTAATATACCTTGTGTGCTTTCATAGTGACATTGGTCAGCATTTTATTTATGAAGCTGTTCTGGGTTATGACTTTAGCTGTATTACCATAATAAAATAGAGCAAGAAAACAAATCTAATGCAATGATTAACTCAAAAGAGCAAAAAAGTGACATGGGCCCTTTTAGCTCCAAGCCACAGATATATCGTTAGCTTAGTGTGCAAACTGCCTAAGTCCAATTTTTACGAAATTAAGATTTTAATGGCGTAAGATAGTAAAACTTAAAAAGCATAATTTCGTTAAGGAAAAAAAATGTATGTCAATTCTAATTTAGTGTTTTACCATGGTATGCAAAAGATCTAAGTTCCTTAAACGAATTAATTTTTTAAAATTTATTTTATTTTTTACAAAGAAATTCAGTTGCGATAATAAAAAAAATAACCTTAAGAAGTATATTTTTGTTGACACTAGCCGAGTGGAATGTATATTCCAAGCCAGCTACTGTTTCGTTAGCGGCACTCTTTGATTGGTGATGTTGGATGTAAATAATATCTATTAAACTACGGTTTTTAAGTTATTGAATTCGTTAACAATTATGTTGCCTTTTTCATATTTTCCTACCACAAAGAGATATAATGAAAGTTATTAACAACATCAGCCCATTTGCTAGGTTTTTTTATTATCTTTTAAATTGCCCTAGTTAAGACAAAACTAAAGGTCATATTTGCCGTTTTATACACAAATGTGTTTTATTTTATTTCTACTTATATTGGCGACCATAAATTCGTCTTTCTTTTTTAGATTTTTTATTTTATTTTTACGTTTTGTATCTTACATGTTGCCACATGTATAAAATGATAATGCTTTGAACAGCTGATACTTTTTGCACTGACTGTTTAAAATGTTTTATTATTGAACCTCTGTAAATTTCGCAAATATTTATTTCTATAAAAAATCTGCTTAAAATGGAAAAAATTACGATTTTTTATGCTCAAAAACTGATCGACGAGTTAATAGATTCCTCATCATCGTCAGATGAGGATGAAGAGCTTTTTTCTCTGATCACTGCCATAAATTATCAACGCCAAGTAGATAACACAAATTTAGATGAGGACACTGTGTTAAATTCCAACAGGTTCAAAAATGACACAGCCTTAAATAAAGCGAATCAGAAACGGCCAGCTGTAAATTTTAATAAAAATCAAAAGACAGAAGCAACAATTTCAAAAGAAAATGGGCCAAAATCTACATTTCCTTGCACAGAGAAAAAACAACAGGAACGTACTAAATCCCTTGATTTTGAAACTAGTGTGGCCCATAATGAGTTTGAGAATTTAAACAACACCATTTGTACAAATGAATCAAATCAGCAACAACTTGAAACCAACATAAATATAAATAAGAACTCTGATCAGGAAAACACTATAAACACGAACTCACCTTGTGATATTGAAGGAACGCTGCAGGATAATGTTAAGTCCTTTAAATTTGAGAAAAAATTAATGTCCATGGATAAGAGTGAAGTAGAAACAAGTTATTTATTTAAATTAATTTTTTTTTTTTAATAAAATTTATTATAGTTTAAAACAAATTTAAACGTCAGTCGAGAAACTGCTATTTATCTAATGGAAAAATATTCTATATGGCTTTTTCAAAGCTCCTACCAAGAATGTACAGCAAAATCAACAGTGGAAACTAATATACTGACGTTTTTGTGGTACGTATTCATATATCGTTGGTCACAGGTAGAAAAGCCCTAATTCAAATAATTGTAACTTTACAGAAGGTAAAAACTTAATAGAAACTCGTTTTTTTTTTTTGTAAAATTTCTTTTTGATACTATTGCTTTAAATTTTTGTGTTGAGGTGTATTTGATGATATGTTTTGGAATCACTGACAAACTCAACTTTATAAAAAAAAAACGCGTAAGGGCCGTTTTATATGTGAACATTGATATGTACATATAGAAACTCCCGTATAAAGTTTTTGACTTAAAAAAAAAACTTAAGAATTTGATTGATTTCTATATTTATATATCGTCGTTCGCAAATTATTGTGTTCTATATGTATAGGTTTTATATGTCACATAGAACACAATAATTTACGAACGACGATTTGTACGTACAAAGGTACCTATATCAAAGATCTTTTATATTTTTAGGTTTTGTTCTAATGAAATTAATTTTCGCAGTCTTGTGCAACTTTTTGACACAACATTTCCAGACATACAGAAGGCCTTTAAAAGTGTTTTAAAGTTTTTAGTGGACGAATTAGCTACTGAAGTCATAAAATTTCCAAGTACATACTCTGAAAAAGAAGAACTGGCAAAGGAATTTGAAAAGGTTAATGATGTCAACTAAACTTATATTAATTAACAAGAAAACAATTTGTAATTAAAGGTTGCTGGATTTCCAAAAGTTCTTGGTTGTGTAGCTGAAAGCTATTTTCAGGTAAAATCTAGCCTAGCTCAAAAATGCGGTGGTTCATATATATACTTAAGAGGAATATGTGATCCAAAACTAAAATTTCTAAATGTAAAAACTGGCTTTCCCAAAGAAGTAAATGATTCTTTTATGGAACAAGAATTACCAAAACTATGTTCTCCTACATATCATTTGCTGGGAGATTCAAAATGTCCAATAAGGGAACACCTTATGATACCATTTGATATAAACGAAAAGTTAAGCAATTCAGAAAAGTATTTTAACATTAAGCTCATACGGACTCATGTTAAAATAAAGAATGCATTTGGTATTTTAAAAAGTCGTTTTCGACAATTAAAGTGTTTAGAAGTGTCATCTGTCGAAGAACTGTCTGAATTTATTGTTGGCTGTTGTGTTCTTCACAATGTCTGCATTGATAGGGAAGACTTTCACAACTCAGAAATTTATACTGATGTTTCTGATCGCCATTATAAAAGTTCCTTGGTCGCTATTAAAAATGACGAATTTCAATCAGACTTAGGACTAATGAAAAGATTTGAACTAAAACATATTTTATTTAAAAATAAAACTTAAAAGAAACATTTATTTTTATACACACTTTTTTATTTTAATCTAGTTTAATATAAAAAATTTTAAATATTATTAAAAAGTTAAAACCTCTTTTATTCTTTAATCAAATCTAGTTTAACAACGAATATTGGTGAACGGTCTTAAAACTTAGATGTTTTCCAGTGCTACGTTCAAATTAAAAAACCCAAAATGAAATTAAATTGTGCTTATAGACAATTTACAAAAATTTTCAACGTTATTCATTACAGGAAACTGTGCTAACGGGCTGAATTTTTTAGCTATATATTTTTATGGACACTATCTATTAGGTAGTTTTTATATCTCTCAGTTGCCATTGCTACTTAAAAGCTTTTCTAATAAATTGAGCATCTTATTAAGAGCTTCCATCCTTTCTTTATGGCGCCTTTCTTTTGCTGCTTCTTTTTTAGCTGATATTTCCAACAATGTCTTTCGTATGGTTAATTCACAACTATCCTGTACGTTAAACTCCACATTTATATCAGCGCTATTTTCTTGCGACGTATGATCTTCGTCGACGAGGGTAATTGGATCACTGCTATACGTCGATTTTCGAATATCTTTCTCTTCTATCTCCATACTGTCCGTGATGTTATCTTTATCTAATTTAGGTATCCTATTAGTTTTAATTTCTTTTACCTTCATTACTTTTGTTTTAAAATCGATTGATTTTCTTCTCGTAATAAATGTAGTGCCTTTTTTCTTTCTTTTGAGTACAGTTTTGTAACGCTGTTCGCATTGTTTGGGATCCTTGTTAGTGAAATATAAAGAAATTTCACTCCACATATCTTTTTTGTGTACAAATCTCTTATGTGGACCTACTTCACATATGAAGCGTTTATATAAATCCATTAGTTGCCTGGTTTCGTTGTTAGACCATACTAAAAATAATTTTGCAAACATGTAAAAACAACTATTTGTAAGTTACTTTTATATTGAGAATGTTATGTATTACATATCTAACGTTTATAATTCAATTTGTTTTTAAACGTTTAATAAATTTGCTGCCTTATTTGTTAAAATTGCCAAAGTTTTATTAAGGGTTTCTAAAACAGATTTTCTACGGAAATTTGCTGCCGTATGCATAAAACTTATTAAAGCTTTATAGGGGGTTTACAAGGCATATTTATTTATCAGAAAGTCTTAAATCGTCAGCTGATTATTGTTTTCTTAACATATCGAACTTCAAATACAAAAACGGTATACTTTATAACAAATAATACAGCTTTATAAGAAGTTTATAAGTCATATTTCCATAGAAGAACAGCTATATAAAACCTTTATAAACCTTTTATAATTTTTATGAATAAGGCAGAACAAATACATATAAACAAAAAATACTCTTCGAACTGCGGTTACCTGATAAATAAATATGCCTTGGTGAGTTTATTGAACTAATTTTCTATGTAAAATTGATTAATATGTACCTCATAAAAAATAAAACAGCTCTATAAATCAAATTTTCATACAAAATCAGTTTTATAACCCTTAATAAACCTTTCATAATCCTTATGAAGTTTTTCAAATGATACAAATTTTGCTTATAGATGTTGAAAAATACAATGAAAAATTTCATATATATATTCGAAAACTTTAGAAGTCTATAACTCAAAAACTAAGAGTTTCCGCTTTTAATTTTCTTTTTATTGTTCATTTTCTATCGACCTATGTAATTTTTTTCAATTTTGAGGTGCATTGGTAAACTTAATTTGTTCTTAATTCTATTTGGAATACATAACAAACAAGATTATCTACACTTGAACAATTTTCAGTAAATAATCTGTACTATTTATACAACATTGTTTTACTAAAATTTCAAAGTTTTCGAAAAATTTTCGGAATTTCGGTCTTAGAAATTCTAAAAAATTTTTCCTAATCTTAATACTTAGGTAGGTACTTACCATAAACATGTTTGTAGTTGTTTAAATCGTTAAGGGTTTGACAACTTTCGTCACTGTCTCCTAAGTCGATAATTTTACTTTTTTTATCTGGCAGGTACTCCAAGCCCTTTCTCTTCCTTCTTAGCACAGTCTTGAATCGCTCTTCACATTGCTTAGCACTTTTAGTTGGAAAATTTGAAGAGATTTCTTCCCACATATCTTTCTTGCGCATAAATCTTTTGTTTGGGCCAATTTCAACGATAAGACTTTTAAAAAGGTCTATTAACTGTTTCGTTTCAATATTTGACCAAGAGGAAATTCTTTTTGGAGGTTCGGGAATATCAATAACCTCGAAAGACATTTCAATTGGCCCTATATCTGGCTCGTATTCAGTCTTAACTTCAATTGTTTCCATCGTATTCAATAGTAATTACAAATATCTTTTCTTATTATATTCGCCTCATTCACCACAAAAAAAAAAGAGGTAAAATTATAAAAAAGCGTCACACTTCTTGACTTATGATGTTGCAAAGTGCAAATTGTTAAGTTTTTTGTTTTAAATAGCTTAAGTCAGTATGTAGTTTCTTGCTAGTAGTAAAGCACGAAACAAATACTTTTGAAATTTTGTGGTAAATATTTAATAAATTAATACTTTTTTAACTATAAAAAATATTTTTTTTTTTTGCAATAAGCATTTTTGTTGGCTAGAGGTTCCAAAATGTAACTTTATCATTAACAGTTGTAATTTTTAGTATTTTTTGTTGCATTTGAAGACATAAGAGTGCAAAATCAAGAATATTTTACCCTGTCAGATGGCAACATTATTCGTGGGTTGCATTTACATAATGAACATTTATGCAGTAAATTATTGTTTAGGCCAGTTCAAAGTGGTTGCACATACTAAATGCAACTTCATTTTATTATATGTATGTGGTAATTTTCATACAAAATATATAATAAGATTATATACACGTGTTGCGTATGGTTTAGGAAATGTGTATTTTGTATTGTCAGCTGTTCTCCCTCTTAAGAATAAATTTTCAAGTTTTTTTCGTGCTGCCATAACAAACAAACTTTTACCAAATTTATAAGATTAAATCACCAAATACAAATAAATAACCCAAACTATATGTATTTTAGTATCGAATTCAGAATTTTTGAAATCAATTTTAGCAGTTTTCAAAGCAAATTCGGGATTTTTAAAATCAAAATCATATTTTTTTAAATAAAATTAATATTTAAAATCTAGAGCAATGTAGATAAATGAGGTATTCATATTCATTACTTTGAAATTGCCCGGCCCTCGGATAATTACCAGACACGTTCGTTACTACCAAGGCGAATTTATTTATCAGGTGGTGGTAATTCTACAACAAATACAACATTAAAAAAACAACATGCTTTTTTATTGTTGCTTTCGACATCGATGTGTCAAAAACTACATGGTTTTTGTTTGTGTTTTTTTCGCGGGAAGGAGTAATCTATGTAAACATAAATAATATTTGACAATGCAGCCATCATTTTTGCAAATAAAAAAGTAGATCAGCTGCGTTGTCAACACCACCTGATAAATAAATTCGCCTTGGTTACTACTTTTAAATTTAATATGCCTTCAGGAGTAATCATAAAAAATTGTAAATACATTAAAAATGTTGTTTATTCTAATTATAACTTGTATTTTATTTATTTACCAATAAGTTATTGCACAAATCTTAGTATTTTTATTTTTTTTTCACAAATTTTACCATTAATAAAATTTTTCAGCTAACGCACATACAAATTAATTTAAATGTAAACAAACTTTGACATTGTGACGTTAAAAATAAAACGAACAAAAAACAATCAGCTGGTTTCGTAACATCACCTGACGCAAGGTACATTTACTCCAGGTAGACTCAAGTCCACAGCTGATCATTGTTTTGTTTATGCATTTCTCTTCTCAAATGTCAACATTTGTTTACCTTTTTTTGTTCGTTTACATAACTTTTTTTTAGTAGATGTGTATGTATCAAAAATATTTTTTATTTACTAACATTTTGCTACAACTTTTATCAGCTGTTTTAGGTTTTATTTTGACATTTAAGAAGTTTTTTGTAGCAACAAAATACACGGTGCGTCTACCTTAGTTAATATACCTTGACCTGACGTAAATTCGCCTTGTATTTAATTAAAAAAATACAGAATTCAATTTTTGAATACTGAATTTGATCTTGAAAATTCGGAATTTTATTGGGAGAAGTCTAAATTTAAAGTTTAAACCTTCTAGATATTAACAGTCAAATTCATAAATATCAAAACATCTTTTTAAGAGGCTTATAAAACAAATTTTTATAGAAAATCAATTTCATAAACCCTTTATAAACTTTTAATTATGTTTAGGAATAAGGTAGCCAGTCTTTAATTGTTACTTATTAAGGACATTTAAAATTTGTTGCAATATATTTTGAGTTTGTTTAACAACTTCTAGCTTTTCTCTATGCCGTCTTTCTTTTGCTTCTTCTTTTTTCGCTGAGATTTCTAATAAGATCTCCTGTATTGATTTATCTTTTCTTTCATGAACGGTTAGAGGTTTATTTTTTAATGTACAAAATTCATTTGGTCTCTCAAGCTCTTCTTTTTCTTGCAAAATTTCTGGAGCGCTAACGTTAAGTTCTTCCATTTCGTATCTCTCCTCTGGTGTGACAATCTCTATCATTTCCTGTGTGTGGAATTCAAAGTTCTCTTGTGATGTTAGCTCAATCATCTCGTCCTTTACTGCATATATTGGATTAACATCAAACGTAGGTTCAACACTTTCATTAGTTGTTTCAGTTACCACTTCCGGTGAATTAGGTCTGATGTATTTAATAACATCAGTTCTGTTTTTATTCAGAACATGCAATAATCGCGTTTCACATTGCTTTGCAGATTTACTTGAAAAGTATGTAGAAATTTCGGACCACATATCTTTTTTCTGTTTAAATTTTTTGTTTGGTCCAACTTCGGTTAAGAAACTTTTATAAAGATTGACTAGACGCTTTGTATCACCCTTTGGCCATACTGCAATTGTGAAAGAAGTACTTTAGTAACATATGTGCAACCCAATTCTTTAAATGCGAAACAAAAATTTTGTATAATTTATTTAATTGTAAAGAAATACATACATATGTATGTATATAATATACATATGCAGATACATAAAAGAAACTTTCATTCGCATTTAAAGTAACATGCAGTTAATTTTACACAGTGAGACCGATTTCTCCGCTTTTTTTAAATTTAAACCCGCTGATTTCAAAAACCTACCTTATTTCTAATATTCGCTTAAAGTGTTTTTTTAATTTTCATGTAATTTAGGTTAAACAGCCTGATAATCCAAAGACCATCACACGTCTGTCCATCGTTTATGATCTAAATTCAACAAAAGAAAGAACTTTACACAAAAATTGTGGTGGGTTAGAACTATTGTCTAGGTAGTTCCTATGGGACCATGTAGAGACTTTAAAACCTTAATAATTCAATAAAGTTAAAAATATTTTCAATTATGTTTAGATCAGTAGAATAGTGTGAAATTATGTTTGAACAATTTTTTACTTCTAAAAAAAAACCTAGGTAGGTTCTATGCTGATGTTGATTTGAAAATATCTCTTTTTCCTTAGATCATCAGAGTAGTTATTTTAGACATTCAATGCGTCGAGGTTAAAATTTTTCTCATCAGTGAAAACCTGTTTTCCAATAATTTAAATGATCCCTTTATAGAATATTTTACGTTATATATGGTTCCTATTTAAATTCAATATATTTTGTTTACGTTTACTTTATAAACGCATAATTTAAATTTTATCAGTATGAACTTTATTTCCATGGCAATAAGGAAAAACTGATTATGTCTCATTTAAGCTTTTTTTTAGGAAAGCAGTTTTAAATTTTTGACTGATTTTTGATTGATTTCCTTTCAAATAAATACTTTTATATGAATTATATCCTTAAAAAAATATAATATCGGTTTTCGTATATTTTGTTAAATTATAAGTTAAAATAAGTTATAATTCTAGATGATATTGTTCGTTGAAAAATAAGTTATAATAAGAGGGTACTTTTAAATTGCGCGATTGCAATGGTGTTATATATAAATTTTAGCTTATGTCGACTTAAGCAGTTATTCAGTTTTGCCACCGATTTTTTTACATACCCGCTATTTACATACAATTCTTGCCGCACTAAAATTTTTCTTATTACTTACTCAGTTTTTGCAACAATTTTTACCTCAGTGCTTGCAATATTTTTCGCATGAGTTTCTCAAAGATTTTGTGTTTGTGGGAAGAACAAAATATTGTTTCCTATAGGATAATATAGACACTTTTCAGGCTTAAAGGTATCGCAATACTGAGTAAGAAAATAGGTATGTAGGTATGTACGAAATAAATGCGGATCGAAAATTTGTTTAATATTGCGTTTTCCACCAACAAAATGCATATAGAATTTTGTTGTTGCAGAACTAAGGCTACCTGATGATTGTACCATGATATTGCCCAGCAAAAAATATGTCAAAGAAGTGCTTTTGTAGCGGTTTAACTGATGATAGTGATTAAATTTGGGTGAAAACACTAATTATTTTAACATTAGTGCGATAAGAGAAGATGTGTTTATATGAATACATTAATGAAATGCACTTCATTTTAATAAGGGCATAGAACTCAAAACAAATAAGCAAATTAAACTGTACGGTTAAAAGAATCTGGTATACGTTACATTTATGTAGAAGTGCCCATATTTTGCATTTATTTTAATCATTTCTAAGCACATCATTTATGGTAAATTATAACCCATTAAGGGAGTCATGTGAATGCTTTTGATCTTTTCATTCAGAAGCCTTGAAATTTTAATTCACTTTGCACTACTTCCAATTTTTTATATAACAATTATAAATACAGCAGTAGCTGCTGTATTCATAAGATATATTTCAGGTTTATTAAAGGTTTATTTGACAAATTTCTCTACAACATCTGTCAAATAAGCATTTAATAAGCCTAAAATATTTTTTATGAATACGGCCCCTAAACTTTATTGTATTGTACTAAATTATTAAACAAAATAAATACTGTACTAAAGACCTTCATATCGATGGTCACAAGTAGAAAGGCCTCAACTCTTATTTTTTACGAAATTTAGTCTTTCAGTGATTCCAATACACTTCACACAAATACACTTCGGCACAAAAATTGAATGCAATAGTATCAAAAATAACAGTTTTACAAGCAATTTTTGCAAACGAAATTACATTTTGATAATGCAGTTTCTATTACGTTTTGCCTTCTCCTGTAAAGTTACAATTATTTGAGTTAGGGCCTTTCTACCTGTGACCCACGATATATAAACATTTTTTTATTTTGTTAAAAATTCATGTTGGGTACTTACGACAATCTCAAAATTTGCTTCAAGCCCGGTTTTCATTGCGAGCAAAAAACGAGTTTCTAGTATAATAAATTACAGTTTATACCTACTGTCTTTTAAAATATTCTTTGATATTCTTATCAGCTCAATGAAATACTCTATGCGGCAGAAAAAAATAACGAATAACGTGTAGGTGGTCATATAGTATATATATGTATGTATGTATATGTATGTACACACCGATAGTCAAAGGTAGACACAGTCTAACTGAAATTTCGCTTAAGATAATGATGGCTAACGAGTTCTCCTTATTGCTGATTTTGTCGTCATTATAATTAATATCTTCGATAACAATTTTTTATATTAATTTCACGAGTACAAAATGCATTATTCTTACGATCGGCACCACTGTACAACAATACTTACTTGAAACGTACATTGATTTTTAACACAAAGTAGATCATCGTCTTGCCCCCATTCCACACTACTTTTTTTAAGTTTTTCCAATTTAACTGTGTATTTTTTGTCAGATTTTTTTCCAGCATCCGGTATGGACAATTCTTTAGTATACTTTTTCCTTCTTCTAAGCACAGTTGCTAAACGAGTTTCACATTGTATAGGAGTTTTATTCGTAAAATATGAAGATATTTCTATCCACATATCTTTTTGATATCTGAATCTTTCTCCCACTTCTGGTATAAACCTTTTATAAAGACTTATTAGCTTGTCTGTCTCACTGTTTGACCAAACTGTAATTTTTTTTTGTTAAAAAGTACAGTATGTACAAATAACATATTAAAGTATTTTTAATTTAATCACATACATATGTATGTAGGTAGGAACTTACTTTTAAATGGAAAACTAGATGAAGAATCGAATTCCATTTCATTGCTTGGATCACTGTCAATATGTTCCATTATTTTACACCTAAAAACTTTCTATGAGCGCTTACTTAAAAAATACGAAATTACTAAATTTTACTTTTATGTTTTATTAACAAAAATACTCAAAAGTTTTTGCAATTTTTTACTGGATTTTACTGGTTGTTTTGTTTTTACAAATAGGGTTGCCAGACGTATATAAAAAAATATACGTAGGTCGATAAAAAATTTAGAGATAAAAGAATTTTATGTTATCAAAAATGGTTAGTTTTCAAATTATAGACTTCTTAAGTATATATTTAAAAACTTTTGAATAAATCTTTCAGAATATTTAAATTCTTAACCCATTAAGAAGCGTTGAAATTTTACGGAAATACAAAAGTTTTTAGTGAATAGGTAAAAAAACAAATAACCTTATTTTTTTATTATTTATGTATATACATACGCATTTGTTATTCAAATACAACTAATATATATATTGGTTCCTTTAGTTCCTATAAGGAGCATAGGGCCTCAAAAAAAAAAAAAAAAAACTAATACCTATTTTAAAAAGTAAAAAATTACTACAATTAAATTATTCGCTATCAGAATATCCTTTCAGTAATGTGTCTGCTGCAATTAGAATAATATTATTAATATGTTAAACATTAACAATGCTGTTTTTCATACCAGAGAGAAGAAAATCTGTAAGCCCAGCTAAGCAAAGAAACTTTATATAGCGAAGCCGCTATTTTTTACACCAAGTTTAAGTTCCTATTTTCATTTCAATATATTAGGCAAATATTTGACGAATAGACTTATCATTAATGCTGAGTATAACAGATAGTAAACTTCGTACAAAACTTAGTATGAAAAAACCAAAAATTGTTGATTTTCGTACTAAAAAAATATACTTTCATTAGAACGACAATATGGCACACGCTACTTATTTAAAACTTCAACGATTTGCATAATTATATTTTTTTAACAAATAAATTTTCTTTAATTAAAATTTTTAATAATTTAAGCATAGTATAACGATATCAATATCATTGTGAAACGTATCGACTATATTTGGTGAAGATAAATCTCATTAAATTAAATATTTTTTAAAAATCGTGACTACGGTTGTATTTTAGGCAAACGTTTGCCTAATGTGTAAAAAAAGCTTAATAAACAAACATCTGTGATGACACTCTTTTAAAAATAGCATCACGATTTTTTATTTATGGGTTACATCGGGGTACACTTATACAAGGTGGCGGTGCCAGAACAGCTGACAATTTTTTTGTGTTCTGGAGGGTCGTGATTCAGCTCTGGTCGGGTGAAGAGCTCGCACGTTTTTGCCATTATCGTTTAATGGCAATCAGGTTGTCCTTTTTTATCTGACTTCGAGAGTTTTGCGTCTCACTCGCGCGTGGTAAACTGTGTGGCGTCGCGTAATTGTGCTTTGGATACAGTTTCCAGACTATTCTACAGTTAACCGCGTGTTTTAGTTTTAATTGGAGGAGTACCAAATAAACTCATTTTAGTTGTGACTGGAGGAGTACCATATAAACTCAATTTACATGAGACTGGAGGAGTTCCATAAAACTCAGCAGTAATTATTGTTCAGACGTTTCCGACTTCCTATACAGAGGTATAGGTCGACTTACGGTGCCTGAATCAACGTTTGTAACTGGAGGAGAACCATTAAACTCAATTTTATTTGTTTCAATGTCTCCGACTTCCTATACAGAGGTATAGGTCGTTCCACGGAGAAGGAACTTAGTGAATACCCTGGCTTTTTGGTTATGCACCTCTGCCATTAAAATTTAAAATCAAAAAAAAAAAATGTGTTCTGGAGTATGTAAAACTACATATTAAAAAAATGATTTCAACTCCGGAAATTGTCAAACTTCATTCGTAAAGAAGGGAGCCGATAATCGCTCTCCTTTACGCTATCACCTTATGTAATTACACCATGGGTTACAGGGCTTTCAATTATCTCTTATAAGAATCTTAAAAAAATTACATTCAAATGACTACTTTTTGCCTGCAACAGATCATGATTGTTTTACATTTTATGGTAAATCTATATGCGTCTATATAAGTGAAAAATCATGAAAAACCTAAAAAGTGTCTTTTTTTATTACCTCGCTTTCAACTCTCATCCTATCAGCAACAAAAGTCGTAGTAGACAAACAAAGCATCATGTGAAAGCCCTAAAACCTAAAACGTCTTTTTTACTACCCCGCTTTTAACTCTCACCCGTTCAACAATCTAAAAAAGTCGTGGTTGGCGAAATGGTGAACAATCATGTAAAATCCCTATTAGAAATTTATTTTGGAAAAACGTTTAAATTAAAACCACAAAATAAGTATAACCTTTTTGCTTAATTTCTAAGACGTATTCATCAGGAAGTATTGATGTCAAATTGTATATGCATATGAAAAACACTCTCCGAACTACAATTACTTGTTGAAAAAATATGAATAAACATGCCAGACATTTGTTATTCATGAGGCAATCGCAGTTCTAATAAAATATATTACTTCTAAGCTTTGACATTTAAAACAAAAATAATTTTTTGGACAGGTAAAAGTTTATAACAGGGACCGAAAATAACATTTATATTGAAATTTTAAAACAAAAAAAGCATATAGAAGTAAATGTCGGAAAACGGATTCAAGTATACCATATTGATCCTTATGCATTAGTCTATGATAAAATATGTTGCTTTTTAAAATTTTTATTTTTTTGAGCAAAAGTAAAAGTTATTTTTTGCTTTTTATTTTTTCGATCAAAAATAAAAGTTATTTTTTGCTTTTTATTTTTTCAATCAAAAATAAAAGTTATTTTTTGCTTTTTATTTTTTCGATCAAAAATAAAAGTTATTTTTTGATTTTTATTTTTTATTATGCATTAGTCTATGATAAAATTGTTGCTTTTTAAAATTTTGATTTTTATTTTTTTGAGCAAAAATAAAAGTTATTTTTTGATTTTTATTTTTTCGATCAAAAATAAAAGTTATTTTTTGATTTTTATTTTTTTGAGCAAAAATAAAAGTTATTTTTTGATTTTTATTTTTTCGATCAAAAATAAAAGTTATTTTTTGATTTTTATTTTTTCGATCAAAAATAAGTTTTTTTTTGATTTTTATTTTTTCTATCAAAAATAAAAGTTATTTTTTGCTTTTTATTTTTTCAATCAATAATAAAAGTTATTTTTTGCTTTTTATTTTTTCGATCAAAAATAAAAGTTATTTTTTGATTTTTATTTTTTATTATGCATTAGTCTATGATTAAATATGTTGCTTTTTATTTTTTCGATCAAAAATAAAAGTTATTTTTTGATTTTTATTTTTTCGATCAAAAATAAAAGTTATTTTTTGATTTTTATTTTTTTGAGCAAAAATAAAAGTTATTTTTTGATTTTTATTTTTTTGAGCAAAAATAAAAGTTATTTTTTGATTTTTATTTTTTTGAGCAAGAATAAGTTATTTTTTGATTTTTATTTTTTCTATCAAAAATAAAAGTTATTTTTTGATTTTTATTTTTTCGATCAAAAATAAGTTATTTTTTGATTTTTATTTTTTTGAGCAAAAATAAGTTATTTTTTGATTTTTATTTTTTCGATCAAAAATAAGTTATTTTTGATTTTTATTTTTTCGATCAGTAATAAAAGTTATTTTTTGATTTTTATTTTTTTGAGCAAAAATAAAAGTTATTTTTTGATTTTTATTTTTTCGATCAAAAATAAGTTATTATACCCTTCACCTGTGGTGCACAAGGGTATATATAGCTTTGTCATTCCGTTTGTAATTTCTACAATTTTCATTTCCGACCCCATAAAGTATATATTTTCTGAAAGCTTATGAATAGAGGAGTCGATTAAGCCCTGACCGTCTGCCCGTCTGTCCGTGTGTTGGTTGAAATCAACTTTTAGAAGCAACTATGTTCCTCAGATCTGTATATGGTATCAATCTCTTGGAAATATCCAGGAATGAATCGCTATTGAAATTCACCACAATCGCCCCATAACTTTCTGAGATATGAGCAAAAAACCACGACCACCTCGTTTTTTTTTCACAATTACAACAACAACATACATATATACATACATGTAAAAAACATACCAAACAAAAAAAATTAAAAAAATATTAAAAATAAGAAAAAAATAATAAAAAAAACTCAAAAAAAAAAATTTTAAAAAATTTTAAAAAAATATAAAAAAAAATAATAAAATATAAATAATATATTAAATAAAATAAAATAAAATTTTTTTGGCTCAGCTGAGATTCGATGCCACATTTATTCTAACGTGTACGTATGCACGAATTTTATATGGGATGAATGGTGATACAAACAATTGTTATTGCATGACTACACGTTGTGAAGGGTATATAAGATTCGGCACGGCCGAATATAGCACTGTTACTTGTTTTTTTATTTTTTTGAGCAAAAATAAAAGTTATTTTTTGATTTTTATTTTTTCGATCAAAAATAAAAGTTATTTTTTGATTTTTATTTTTTATTATGCATTAGTCTATGATAAAATATGTTGCTTTTTCAAATTTTGCTTTTTATTTTTTCGATCAAAAATAAGTTATTTTTTGATTTTTATTTTTTCGATCAAAAATAAGTTATTTTTTGATTTTTTCAATCAAAAATAAAAGTTATTTTTTGATTTTTATTTTTTCGATCAATAATAAAAGTTATTTTTTGATTTTTATTTTTTTGAGCAAAAATAAGTTATTTTTTGATTTTTATTTTTTCAATCAAAAATAAAAGTTATTTTTTGCTTTTTATTTTTTCGATCAAAAATAAAAGTTATTTTTTGATTTTTATTTTTTATTATGCATTAGTCTATGATAAAATATGTTGCTTTTTAAAAATTTGCTTTTTATTTTTTCGATCAAAAATAAGTTATTTTTTGATTTTTATTTTTTTGAGCAAAAATAAGTTATTTTTTGATTTTTATTTTTTTGAGCAAAAATAAGTTATTTTTGATTTTTATTTTTTCGATCAGTAATAAAAGTTATTTTTTGATTTTTATTTTTTCGATCAAAAATAAAAGTTATTTTTTGATTTTTATTTTTTCGACCAAAAATAAGTTATTTTTTGATTTTTATTTTTTTGAGCAAAAATAAGTTTTTTTTTTAATTTTTATTTTTTCGAGCCAATATCAAGTATATTTTAAACATCAGAATTTAGTTTAACTATCATGAGAGCTTCCAAATTGTCCACTGACAAATTGTACCGCAACTCTCCTAGAACCAGTTTGTGGGCTGAAAAGGATCTCTCTACAGTAACTTGTGTCGCAGGAGAATGCACAACAAAATACAGTCTATGTAGCCAGGGAAGTACATATTTCTTACTGTTGTTTTAAAAACTTTTCAGCAATCATGTAGGATGATTTACTAAATACCTGAACAACTTCGTATCCCAAGCCAACCAGCGCCCACCATTGCTATAGAATACGTAGTATACAAAAATGTGAGAAATCACAAAAAATGTGATCATCATGGGGATTTTTTATGCACATTAAAATAAATATTTGATATAAACTAAATTATTGAAACACGTACGTACATTTCGTTAGAAAATAACCTTTAATTCTTGCTCGAAAAAATAAAAAGCAAAAAATAACAAAATAACTGTTATTTTTGATCAAAAAAATAAAAAGCAAAAAATAACTTATTTTTGCTCAAAAAAATAAAAATCAAAAAATAACTTTCATTCTTGCTCGAAAAAATAAAAATCAAAAAATAACTTTTATTTTTGCTCAAAAAAATAAAAATCAAAAAATAACTGTTATCTGATTTTTATGAAATAAGGAATAATTGTTAAGGTCCCTGGTTTATAATATGTGAAGTCGAAACAAAATTACATAATAAATAAATATGCCATGGATATATATTATACTTTTTTCTATCTTCTAAACTCCGTTTTCAAACTTGATATACATTGTAATGGGCTCTTACCTTTAAAGTGTGTAGATACTTCAACTCACATGTCCTTTTAAGTAATGAATTTATTACCGACTTTTATAAAGATTTAACACTTATAAACTTAAGCAAACTAATCTGTTTTACCATCATCGAACATTTCGTTTTGCATCGCCTCCATCTTTTAAACTAAATATTTAAAATAAACAAAAAAAAAGTTTATTGCATTTTGTCAAAATGCAGATCTAGTTTTTCGCTGCACTGGAATGTGTAAGAGGACTAGATATTTAATATGAATTTGTTAACATGATTTTATTAATTTGAAGTCATCAAGATTGATAATAACTTCAATTGTTTATAAAAAAAATATATTTTAATTATATTATAAATAATCAAACAAAATTTAACATTAACAACAAACTATTTCTAGTTCGATTTGCTGTTAAAGTATTTTTGTTGCTTTTTCTAGCTTTAGTTTATTTTGAGTTTAAAACAATTTTTTTTTTTTTTTGTAATTTATTAATAAAAAAAATATTTGTTAGTGTGATAATTTGCCGTTAAACCCCTTATTTTTTATTTTAACATTAAGTACACTTTTTTTAAAAGTCCATAATTATAAACTAAAATTAGTAAAAAAAAATAAAATACATTTAAATTAAAATCTAACAATTGCCAATTAATCGTTTTCTAAAGTATTAACAACAAATAAAAATATAAAAAGTGTAGAAACAAATAATTTTGTGAATACGGGGAAATCAGTTTTATTTTTAAATAAAAACATTTTTATAAATTATAAGACATGAAATAGTAAAGTAATTTAAAAATAAATTAAATAAAAAACTAAAATTGTTTTTTGTATGGTGTCATTTTTAAGTCGAATTTGATTTTACAATAAACTTTTTGCATAAACATGTTTTTAGTTGTATATAGTTTATTTAATCGAATTTAGACTAAAATTATTTATTTTTGCTAAATTACTGTTGATTTAATATATTTTTTCTTAGTTATTTATAACTCAAATATTAACCGTTTATTTTAATTAATCCTTTTCTCTAAAATTTTCTGTCAAAATAAGTTTAAAAAATGAAATCAAAATAGAAATAAAATAAACAAAAAAAAACTCACACCAGTAAACCCATATTTTTAATATCTAAGAGGTAAATTAAGCAATAATTTTTAAATCGTTTTCATAAAATCATATATTAAGGGTATTTTAAAAATAAATTATCATTGTGTTTAAAACGGCCATACATACCAAGTAAGACTTAAAAAAATTAATTAAATAAACAAAATTGAAAATTATTTTTAACTAAAACTTAAATAATAATCGGCAAGTTTTTTGTAGTCAATTTACGACCATTAGGAGCGACAGAAACGGGTGAATTGTGATTATTGTGTGTGGGTGTTCGTGTAAGATTTGAAAAGCTGGCATGTTGTTTGGACGGAGTGCGATTAACAACTCTAGGCCTAGGCAGTTTGGCCAATCGGGTATTTTCATCGTCCATAATTCTTTGCATTCGTTTCGATCGCGAAGAATTATTACTTTTAGTTCCATTTTGTATTATGGATGAACGTGAGGCTGGTTCTATGCATTTTTGAAATGAATCGTAAGTATCGTCTGCATTGTAATCTGTACTATAGCCATCGGAATTGCATTCGTTTACAACAATTTTTGGTATAATTTTAGTTGCAGACGACGATGTCTTACTCATGGAACGACGTTTTTTTAAATTGGTACTACGTCGGGCACTGCGCCTTCTTATTGTGGTGGCTATGACTTTAGTTCTTTTTTTAGGCGATTTAAAATTTGAACCAGATTTATTCAGATTTTTAGATTTGATATTAGGATGGGCCGAGCTGTTAGTGTTAGTATGTTGTACATTGTTTTTACTTGTAGAGGGTTTCAAAAAAATACTAGGACTATTCAAAGCCTGCATAAGAGATCGTTTGGCAATGGGGTTATGACGGTCACTGGGGTTTAATTTACGTTTTTGGGAAGAGGGCGCTTTATTAGAGACTAGCGACAGCGTGGAGGGAGTTTTTCGTAGAGAACTAACCGAAGAGATATTTTTCACTGATAACGGAGTTCGTATGGTGGAGTTCGGTTTGCTGGCTGTATTTGGATTTTTTGCGGCATTTTTCCTAGCGGACTGTAGTAATTCTTTCTCACGTCTTTTTTGATCCCATTGTTCCGCCATTGCATCGGTTATATTTTCCCCATATACCAAAAATGGAGCATGCTCTCTTTCTTCATATTGTCGTACCAACTCACAGATTTGCTGCTCAATTTTAGGCAATTTAGTCGCTATGGTTTTTCTTTCTTTTTCTTCTTTTAACAGTTGTCCACCGCGATTATTATAACGACCCGGTTCAGAAGCTTTAGCTTCTAAAGCATTCATACGATCCCACAGTATATTGCGATCAGCATACAATTCAAATATCTGCTTATTGGTTTCATAGTAGAGTTTCAAATCTTCCAGCTCCATTTCATGCAAAACCAACAAATCGTCAGTATAACACGTAGAGGTAAAATTTGAGAAGCGACTTTTCTGCACCTCTGATTTTAATGTCATTTCCCACAGTTTTGTGATTTCATCACGTATCTGTTGTACAAATAATTTGATGTTTTGACTTTTCAGCGTTTCACATCTCTGCAGTTCACCGTAAAAAACATCATAAGTATGTTGATTATAATCATTGTAACGTTTAAATTTATTGCGTGTGTTCGGCGATGTGTTTAAACGATCCCATAGAGTATCAAGTTTGTTGCGCATGCCCTCTATTGTTTCGCGTAACTCTTTTACTTGGCTTCCGTATAAATCATGCATGCGTTTAAGACCCTCAAATGTATCCTTATTCATTTTAATTTGTCGATGATTTAGTAAACGATCCTCATGTTCGGTGCTCACCTTCAACTCTAAAATTTGAAGGAAATTTTTAATTTCTCGTCTCATAGTAGACACTTTATTCATCCGCTCAACCCGTTCATCCCTTAAAGACTCCAAGTGTTTACGAAAATCCTCAATATCTTCGGCTGTAGGCAAAGGATCGGCTAGCAATGCGCGAGGTGGCTCACTTAATTCTTCACATAAAGCTTCTTGTTCTAGCAGAAGTTCACAAATTTGTTCTTTGCGCAATCTCAGCTGATCTCTAAGATCCTCAAGACTTTTATCCAGTTCAGACTGTACTATTAGCAAAGGCACTTTATTACCATCATAACTTGGCAGTTGTATATCTGTCTTAAGCAAACGTTTTAGATTGTCTGCCTCTTTTTTTAAATCATTAATCTCATTTTCAATAAATGTTTTACGCGACAAAGACTCCTCCACTAATTCACTATAAAATAAAGTGGCATGATCTACCAACTTACGCAAGTTTTCCCGACAGGTATCGGGATGGAAAATTAATTTCCATATGACGGTCAATTTATCCACATACTTTTGTGTTAACATTTGCATGGCTTGTTTTTCATCTTCGTATTGCGCCATTTTTTTATATTCTATTTTATATTTTAAAGAATGTTTTTTGCACGCAAATAACACAGATTTTATTTCAATAGTTATATAATTGCTTTTTCCTTCTTTTGATATAATTTTTTAAATTTTTAAAGTTTTATTATTAGTTTTATTCCAAAAACGAAAATTTGCTTGCTTTAGCCACTTTAGTTATAAAAACAAAATTTCAGTTGAAATATATTTTTGAAAGCGGTCAATTTGCTGAATTAGCAGACTTGTATTTAAGAGTATTAAAACATCAACATTATTATGAGACAGCATTGCCAGACACAAGATCCAATAAAAGTAATTAGAGCTTATTGAAAAATAAATAATTTCATATATTATGCACTCTAAATGTTCACTAAACGCAAATTTATTCATCAGGTAACCACAGTTGGAGGGGAATTTTTTGGTTTATATATTGTATATATGAAGTATGAGAGAAGAGACAGCTGACTTTGACAGCTGAAGTTTAAAATAAGTAAAAAAATAATCTGCTGAAGAAGCAAGACTACCTAGTGCATAAAATTAATTTTTATAGCATTGTTGTTATAAACAACAACACTGTAATGACAATTCCAAACAATTTTACTCCACTCTGATTACAGAACAGACCAAAATATCTAATACATATACATATGTATAACAGCCATAAAACTTTTTTTCTGAGCTTTATACGGACGTACCGAATCTGATAATACCTTTCACCATTGTGTTTATAGGTATAGTCAGTATATCGTACCTAAGCTTTGATTTTTAACAAGTTAACGGTGTTCTACTAGTCAAGCCCTTCCTTACCAGAATATTAAGAATAAAATTATTCGCCATTTTTTTTAGACGCCATGTTACATTTTAACTTTTTCATAGTTAACTGTATTCTACTTAACAAGCCATTTCCTTTGAAACAAATATTTTTGGGTTAAAGGGGCGCAAAGCCGTAGTTACCATTGTTTACCCATGTCCACCATTTTGCTTTGGACGCCATCTTATATTTTATCTTTTTCATTATTAACTGTATTCTACTGCCAAGTCTTCTCGTTTGATACCAATAATGAGTGGGTTGAAATGGGTACACTTAAAATTTGATTTGACCTACATATATATCCTACTAATATAATATATGTATGTGAATGTTTAGATGTTTGATACTCAATCACGCAAAAAAGGCTGAACGAACCTAAATTTAATTTGGAACACACATAAACAGCTCAAATTAACACATAGGCTACCTTTTATTACGCGGAATTATGCGAAAAATATTTTTTATATCCATCACACAGTGAAAAAGGATATATAGGTTTGTCATTCCGTGTGAAATTACCACAATTATCATTTCCGACCACATAAAGTATATATTTTCTGAAAGCTTATGAATAGGGGAGTCGATTAAGCTCTGTCAGTTTGTCCATCTGTCCGTGTGTATGTTGAAATCAACTTTTTGAAGCCCCCCGATATCGCTTGGACCCGGCTGAGATATTAATATCAGAAATATTCGGGAGTAGATCGGTATTGAAAATCAGAAACATCGGTACATAAACAACTGAGATATGAGCAAAAACCCACGACCACCTCGTTTTTTTTCACAAAAACAACATTACATTGCTTTTGTAGTAAATTGAGCATTTTTATACCCTTCACCTGTGGTGCACAAGGGTATATATAGCTTTGTCATTCCGTTTGTAATTTCTACAATTTTCATTTCCGACCCCATAAAGTATATATTTTCTGAAAGCTTATGAATAAAGGAGTCGATTAAGCCCTGACCGTCTGTCCGTCTGTTTGTGTGTTGGTTGAAATCAACTTTTAGAAGCAACTATATGTTACTAAGATCTGTATATAGTATCAATCTCTTGGAAATATCCAGGAATGAATCGTTATTGAAATTCAGCACAATCGCCCCATAACTTTCTGAGATATGAGCAAAAAACCACGACCACCTCGTTTTTTTCACAATTACAACAACAACATACATGTAAAAAACATGCAAAAAAAAAAATTACAAAAAAAAATATATTAAAAATAAAAAAAAATAAAAAAAAAATTTAAACAAATATAAAAAATTTACAAAAACTTTTTTAAAAAAATTGTTTAAAAAAATATCAAAAAAAATAATAAAATATAAATAATATATTAAATAAAATCAAATTTTTTTGGCTCAGCTGGGATTCGATACCACATTTATTCTAACTAGTATATACATATGTACGTATTTTATATGAGATGAATGGTAATGCAAACAATTGTTATTGCATGACTACACTTTGTGAAGGGTATATAAGATTCGGCACGGCTGAATATAGCACTGTTACTTGTTTATGCCAAGCTTTGCCTGTGCCCCAATCTTCGTTGGAAGCAACATTTGACGCAAAGAGTATATGAATATAGCTTTGTCGTTCCGTGTGTAACTTTTACAACATAAATTTTTGACTTCCATAAAGTATAAACTTTATATTCTGAAATCTGCAAATAGGGAAGTCGATTGAGCAAAGTCCATTTGTCCGACTGTTGGTTAAAATATAAATTAAGAAGCTCCCACATATTTCAAATATACGGATAGTGACTCCAAAAATTATTACTGAGAAAAACTAAAAAATCGGTTTGTAACTAACCAAAATATATACATATAAGCACCAAAAAACAACTGTTTCGGTGATTTTTCAAAAATTAAATTTTTTTAACTTCTAGACAACCGAGAGCGTTAATTTTCTATATACATATAAAAATGAATCCCTTTTTCCCTTGGTCGCGGCATCACGCGTGAATGGCTGGACCGATTTCACTAATTCTTTTTTTGTTGTATTTGTTATTATTAGGAGAAGGTTCTTATGTAAGAAAATAATAATGTATCACTGGCAGTAATATTCACGTAGTTGACATTAAAACGAAGAAACGTAGTTTACATGCTATTTGCAAATATATCGGCCGGAGTTGGTCTGTGGTCGGAGTTAAAATAACAAAATACCTACATAATTCATTTACCATTTCTTAGTGTACTTTTTACATTGGTTTCTACAGGATAATTTGTACTGTGTGTTTTTTATACCCTTCACCTGTGGTGCACAAGGGTATATATAGCTTTGTCATTCCGTTTGTAATTTCTACAATTTCATTTCCGAAACCATAAAGTATATATTTTCTGAAAGCTTATGAATAGAGGAGTCGATTAAGCCCTGACCGTCTTTCCTCTGCCCGTCTGTTGGTTGAAATCAACTTTTAGAAGCAACTATATGTTCCTCAGATCTGTATATAGTATCAATCTCTTGGAAATATCCAGGAATGAATCGCTATTGAAATTCAGCACAATCGCCCCATAACTTTCTGAGATATGAGCAAAAAACCACGACTACCTCGTGTTTTTGCACAATTACAACAACAACTTACATACATACTGGTTAAAGTAAACGTGGCATCGAATTCCAGCTGAGCCAAAAAAATTTTATTTTATTTAATATATTATTAATATTTTATAATTTTTTTTTTTAAATTTTTTAAAATTTTTTTTTGTAATTTTTTTTTTATTTTTAATATATTTTTTTGTAATTTTTTTTGTGGTATGTTTTTTACATGTATGTACATACGTATTTTATATGAGATGAATGGTGATACAAACAATTGTTATTGCATGACTTCACATTGTGAAGGGTATATAAGATTCGGCACGGCCGAATATAGCACTGTTACTTGTTTCTGAAGTGTTTGTGAAACATTTACAATTTCCAGTGCGGCTAGCATTTGCAATGTCGATAAATAAATCACAAGGGCAGTCGCTAAGTGTTTGTGGAATTAATCTTGAAAATTCATGTTTTTCACATGGCCAGTTATATGTCGCCTGTTCCCGTGTCGAAATACGCACCAGAAAATAAAACTAAGAATATTAGGTTCGTTCGAGTACTTTTACTGCACTTTGTAGTAAATGAGTAATTATTTAGTAAATTGAACATTTTACTCTCAAAAAGAGAATTTGTCCAAAAAAGTACTCGAACAGACATTTGTAAAAATTCGTAAGATTGAAGCAACAGCTGATGGCAAATAAATATTGTGGTGTTTAATGGGAACTATGTACATACATATGTGCAAATATGTATTTAAGTATGTATACCTGCGCCAGATTCAGGCAGTTCCATTCTTTCATCTGTAGACATTGTTAACTAACTTTATTTTACAAACAATTTAAACTTAATAATATTTTGCACTTTTGTTTGGATTTTCCTTTTTTTTAATATTTTTTTCACAAATTGTATACTTTTTGTTTGCTTATTTTTGTTTGTTTACGTTTTGAATAATATGTTTTTTGGTTTTGCTAAATCATACTGCAAGAAATTTCTGTAGTAAAAATTTGCAAATACTCAGTTAAGAACTGTCACAAATTTGTGTAAACGAACGCAATTTCGTAAAATGCAGTAAAAATGTGTACAAATTCGTACAAATTTGTTCTCGAACGAACCTATTGTGTATCATAAAGCATTAGAATAATAAACACTTTGTTTTTGGAATAATTTTGATTGAATTTTAACTTAATTCAGATAAAAAGGTAAAATATATTTCTTGACTATAGGGCGGTACGAAGTTCGCCGGGTCAGCTAGTCTTCTATACAAAAATGGTGTAAAAAATGTATAGAATTCATAAAATGATAACGGCTGGGCCGATTTCTGTAAAATTTTTTGTCAGTTGTTCGTATTTTTGAGGAGAAGGTTTTTTCGAAAATCCCTCCGAAAAAGTCAGAAAATCGGAAAAATCGAAAATCGAGTTTTTGTATGAAATTTTGTGTAAAATTATTCCTTAATGGATTTTCAAATGAAAAAATAAAAAGTTCTCAGCCAAAATCCGATAGATAGCATTATATGTTGACTTAGATTTTGCGCAATCTGAAAGGTGTCGTTATTTGTTTTTGCGCCGAAAAACAAATCAAAAAACATTATTAATCAAATCGCTCTCTACTGATTCCATTCAAATAAATCACATTGAAAATTTAAATATTTATGTTTTTATTTTTAAAGTTTGTCTGAAGGCTTAAAATTGGGGCGAGGCAAAGTTCGCCGGGTCCGCTAGTATGGTATAAAATGAAAGTGATTGACTAGCAAAATGCAATTCAATAAACAAATTAAAATTCATAGTGGCCTTTACTAAAAAATGGCATACAAAAAATTTATGTAAGACTCAATCAAGTTAATAAACTATGAAAAAGGTAAAATTTAAGATAGCGTCCTAATTAAAATGGCGAATATATATGTACATCAAATAAAGTACTTACGGCTTTGTCTCCTTTAATCACCTCTATATTGGTATCAAACGAAAGGTCTTAACCAGTAGAATACAGAATAAAAAATTTAAAATCAAGATGGTGTCCGAAACAAAATGGCGGATAAACACTATTTTAACCCCACTAATATGGGTATAAAATGGAAGGGCTTAATCAAGGCATAATTATTTATCAAATCGCAGCTCGGTGAGAATTTTTTAAGAGTTTGTAAATTAAAATAAATGATAAAAGAGAGATAATTGTTTTTTATCAATTAACTTTGACAGCTGAAAACTAAAATAAGTGAAGGAAAAAAAATTCAAAATCTAAGATCGCATCGGCAATAATAAAGCAAAATGACATACATATAACATTCAATCTGAAATCTAGACTTTGCTGCAAAGAGGTCATTATATCTTTGTATGTGATGGTGAAAGGTATTATTAGATTAAGCGCGGCTGAATATAGCACTTTTATTTGGTATATGTATTTATCATTCATAAATTTATCTTTTTGTTAGTAATATTTTTTTTAATTCAACATTTTCACGCTCAGCAACCAATGAAAAGTGAAATGCTTTAAATCTTCTTATCGCTTTATTATGGTGTTTTATTATAAATGAGAGCAATTTTTGTCTCTCTTTTTTATATATGGAGTTTGACAATTATTGGCACTGAAATCTTTTTTTATATATAGAGTTTGACAAATATTGGCCCACTAAACAATAACCAGCTGGGCTGGCACCGACACTTGTATAAGTGTACCCTGATTATAACTATTTATATTGCAAAAATTATAATTAATATTAAAAAATGAAAAAAAAAAATATTAGTTAAGATATACTATTATCAGCTGATTATGTTTATCTTTTCTTATTTTTAACTTCAGCCAGGGTACACTTATACAAGGTGGCGGTGCCAGCCCAGCTGACAATTTTTTTGTGTTCTGGAGTATGTCAAACTACATATTAAAAAAATGATTTCAACTCCGGAAATTGTCAAACTTCATACATAATAAAATAGAGCAAAATATCGCTTTCCTTTACGCTATCACCTTATGTAATTACACCATGACTTCAGCTGTAAAAAGCGATGGTTAAAAACTTGCCTCTCTTTTCTCATTTATTTCAAATGTCAAACATCACATATAAAAAATAAAGAAAAAAATGTCTCTCCGAACTGCGATTACTTGATGAATAAATACGCCTTGGTATCGATAAAAACAATAGAATTTAATTTGAATTTTATTTTTTACTAGCCAAACCCGGCGTGGCATTGCCCACTTTTCTAATCACGAAATTGTAAAGTTGTAACAGCTCAATATGTGTGCAAAGTTTCAGAAGAATCGGACCAGTGCAAGTACCTCAAAATTATAATTGTTTTTATGGGCGTGGCCCTGCCCACTTTTCTAATCATGAAATTGTAGTCATAGCAGCTCAATATGTGTGCAAAGTTTCAGAATAATCGGTCCAGAGCAAGTACCTCAAAATGATACCTTTTTTTTATGGGCGTGGCACTGCCCACTTTTCTAATCACGAAATTATTTAGCTCTGACAGCTCAATATGTGTGCAAAGTTTCAGAAAAATCGGTCTGGTGCAAGTACCTCAAAATTATAACCTTTTTTTATGGGCGTGGCCCTGCCCACTTTTCTAGTCACGAAATTATATGGTTGTGACAGCTTAGTATGTGTGCAAGGTTTCATAAAAATCGGTCCAGTGCAAGTATCTCAAAATTAAAACTTTTTTAGGGGCGTGGCCCCGCCCACTTTTCTTATCACGAAATTATTTAGTCATGACAGCTCGATATGTGTGCAAAGTTTCAGAAAAATCGGTCAAGTGCAAGTAGCTAAAAATGATAACTAATTTTTATGGGCGTGGCACCGCCCACTTTTTTCCACCCATAAACACTCCCTGGTATGTGTACAACAACTTACCAAAGTTTGAGCCCGATCGGTTTTACAGTTTCGGAGTCTATAGCTAACACACACACACACACACACACAGAGTTTCACTTTTATATATATAGATAGAAAAACTAAATGTAACTTTTGTCATATTAAAAAATAAATGTATAATTTTGCTTGAATTTATTCCTAACTAATTGCAAAACAATCAATATGGAACAAATAAATAAATTTACAATCAAACATTCGTTAGACTTTAGAATGAGTGCCACGAAAGATAAGCCAAAGAAAAAAATGCATAAATCCTCTTTTTCGGTATGTAGAAATGTTTTTATATGTCAGGGTTAAACAAAAAAAGTTTTCCTATAATTTTAATGTATGTATATCAGCCTAGCGCGACTATACATTTAATTTTTATTTTTCTAGCATAACGCTGCAGATAGTTATCAAGTTCAAAAAAGTGATATAAATTTGCCACAACGTGTATTCTTATATTTACACCCTAAATCTATATCATTTCCACAAGATGATATACCTTCCGGCAGGATGGAAATTGAAGTGGAACATAATTATAATACAATAACAACGTTAAGCGATCGTTTCATGCCACGCAATGTCATACAAGTAGATCAATTTGAGATTGAAAAACCTACGTTCAGTATAACCATAGAACAAGATAGTATAGAAGATGTTACTATGTTAAGCGATTCTCCAGTTATGCTCACCTTATATGTTCATGCGGAAAGAAAGTCTTTTTCAGGTGAAATTTCTGAAAACGATTTCCTAAAAGAAGATAAAGAAGAACGCAAATTAAACGATATAATACGTATACCAGTTGCCCAAGGTTATATCGATATAATGGATTATTTTAATCAAAAACGTAGTCGTAGTACAGATACTGTCTATCTTTATCCATTAAAAGCATTTGGTCAAACGTTAACCTGCAAAACTGAATGGGAAATATATTCCCTACATCCTTTATTGAAAAATATTTCTATTACCAACGTTCTCTTTATTACCTTTGGTTCTATTTATAACATAAATCAAGATTTAATGAATGCGTGCGAAGAGTTAGAGGCCAAATTATCATTTATATCGAAAATGCCCAATGAAAATAATGAATATGATAAAATATTTATATGCAAATTTACAACATTTACCAAAAGTACTATTTCCCAACAAAATTTGACAAAAACATGGGAATCTCTAAAATATAAAGAATTTGAAAATTTCGATAGCATTGGTATTGCATCAGAGTCTAAATTCAATCTAAATCAATTATTTACGAATCTTTTCTGCACTGAGAATGTAGAACTTAATTTGGGTCGCATAGATATAACTGAAGATGTTGCTTTAATTTGTAATTCTATGCATCGTTACGTGCTAACTGATGTAATGCATAAAGTTCTGGAGGATATATTGTCAAAAAACAAATTTCAAATTATTGTTGAAATATATGCAAAACGCAGTGAAAGTGAAATTTTACTGCAGGGTTATATAGATTTGAGCATATTTATGTATCCGGAAGGTAAGTACCAAAGTACTGTTTAGCTATACTATATGAAAATATGAATTCACCTTTAAATATTTTTTATATGAAGATCAACAGTTGTCATAAGATAATGAATTCAGTCGAATTCGCCGATACGTGCACGTATTTTTCATAACAATTATTAAGGCCTCGTTAGCCGAGAACTGCTGTATCCGTTCTGTAATGTAACGTACTGTAAACACGTTGGTGCAATTATAGAACATTTAAAAACGTGACATGTTTTATAGCAGCATTTATTATACAAGCTTATATTTACATGAACTAGTAAAATAAGACGTTCATAATTCGTTTTGTTTTTTTTTTTAATTACTGCTTTATTTTTTTAAATAATCAATTTTCTTCAATACTTCAATTTGTTAATTTTTTCAAACAGTGATGGGAATTAAAATTTTTAAAATGGTAAGTGTTGTGAAGATAAAGTATCTAATGTTATCAAAACAATATTTTATATATAAATGTTTATACCTATATCTATATATATAAAAGAATTGTACACTTTGAAGTCACCACTAATGGCGACAGATTTCAACCAAAATTAAAGCATACGTTAGGGATGTGAATTTTGCACAAAATCGCCCTTCTGGTTATCGGATATATGGCATTTAGATTTAACTACATATTCCTAACAAATGCCATTTTTCATATTATAATTTTTTTTGTCACTTTATTGAGTTTTTATTGTTACCAAACCATGTAACATAATGTCTTATGTGTACAATAACATTCTGCATTTCTAATTGTAATGTATGCAATTCAAAAAATTTTTGGGGACAGCAGAGCGGTCCGGGTTCTGCTAGTATATATAAATATGTATTGCTTATTATTATTTTAAAAACAAACAAAAAGCCCATCACTGGCTTACAAATGTCACGAAACAACGTAAGAAAATTTATTTTATACGGAATGGTACGTTAAAACTACAGTACGCTTAAACTCAGTAAGTTTTTGCATGCTAAAAACAGCTGATTCATTACAGATGCGCTACGCAAATTAAATCCTTATTTAACGTAGTTCTGGGTGATTTAATGCTATGTACACACTTTGAGACATGTTTATATGCAACCAGGCAAGTTACGTAGTGTGTTTATGGTTTCATTTCTTGTTGAATTGGAGGCGACAAAATATTAAAATATTTTGTTATTTCTGATTGCATAGTGTGAATCGTTATTTATTGTTTTTGTAAATTAAATTGGTTAAATCAAGCAATTTGTAAATATGTGTGACCTTGTCAAATGCAGAAAAAATTAAATTGCGATACAGAACTGATGTTGTGTTTATGGTTTTATTTTCGGTTGCTGTGTATGTCAAAATATGCAAAATAAATGATGAACGTGTTGTGTAAACACGTTGAAAAGTGTTTTCCTAATATTAAATACCAATTTGTATCGAAAATTACGTTACGACGCAATTCTGTTCTGACCATTAAAATTTTTTTAAATTAATTTAAAGCTTTTAAAATAATTTTAATCAATTCCTAAAAAAACTAAAATTTTGTTTGTTTTACAATTAACTGTCTGTTCAACGATGTCGAAAGAAAACCCAAGCGAAATTTCATTCGTACAAATATATTGAAAACAACAACAAAAACTAAAAATTTGTTTAATTTTTTAATTTTTAATTTTACCTTTATAGTTAAAAATTGTTCTTTTGCCATTGAATTAAGACCAACTGGCTATGAATCAACTGTTAGAAATTCCACCAAACACTCTTTAAAAGGGGAAAATGTTAAAATGAAGAGCAAAAATCAAAACAAATATCAAAAACGATCTAGCAAAGATGACAAAATACCCTTTGCAATAATACAAATATGTATACAAATACCGATTACATATCCTCCCCAAGATATAAATGTAATTTCAAGTCAAAAACATCATAAATATGGTCAATGTACAACCACAGTATCCACAAAGACCACTCAAATGAGTTTGTACACTCAGTGTCAACGAAATTATAAACAGTTTGACGATTTAATGCGTGAAATTGTAGATTATATCTACCGTAACAATATTAAAACAATTAATGATGATAAGAAATTCTTTTGCAGTCAATTGAGTAATATCTCGAATAGATTAATGAAATTGGTGGCATGTGATTTTAACAGAAGGATACCAACAAAAACAAATATTGAATTTACGGTAAGATATTTAAAACAAGTAACAGACAAAACTAAACAAGCGCGGTGATCGTTAAGCTTTATTCCGTGACAAAAAACAAAATTGAGTAAAACCTAAAAAAAATTGAATCTGCATTTTTTACTTAAGACCTTTTTCATAACATAAAATACATATGTTACAGCGCACAAGAAATATATACCGATGGTCACAGGCAGAGAGAGGTAGATGTTTTACTGCCCTTTTTACAATTTAGCTTTAACCGTAAGTTAGGCAAAATTTAATTTTACAAATTACGGTAGCACTTTAACCAAAAAGTTTCTGTTAAAATTAAAATTTATTGTCGAATTTTTTGTTCATTCAAGCAGGAATGTATTTTAACAACATTAGTTTCCGTGAATTTTAACACAATATATCTGGTAAGATTTTAACTAGAAGAAAAAAGTTGTAGTATTTTTTATACCCTTCACAATGAGTGTAAGTTTCAGGTTTTCATTCCGTGTGAAATTTCTACAGTATACGTTTTCTGAATCCCTGGTAGCGAAGTCGATTTACCAATGTCCGTCTTTGTGTGTATGTTGAAGTTTTTTGAAGCCATTCGTTTTTTTTTATTAGTTTGAAAAGTCAATGTAGGCTTTTATTACAGTGAGGAATATATGTACATATGTATTCTCTTTTTTGATCCATTGCCAACATATTTGATTATTACATGATGGTTCAAACTGTGTAAAGGGTATATAAGATTCGGCAAAGCCGAATAGAGCCCTCTGACATGTTTTATAATGTATTATATAACTGTTTTATTTATATAGATGAAGCATGTTATTGTAAATTATTATTTTACATAGTCTTACACTTTTTTTTGTAAAAAATTCTTGATTAATTTTCTCTCATTGCACAGTTTTTCGCAAACAAAATTCAAAATATCTAGTATGTTTTAGTTATGTAACCGAAAGATGGTGAAATGCAAAACAGCAACCGTATATGTATTTAATACTAGTCTCTGACCGCAACTTTGTCATAACCTATAAAAAATGTTAATTTTTAATAAATGTTCACAATTTGCATATTTATACTTGGATAAGACTATTAATATATTGATTTTATATATCGTAAATTTTCAAGGGTTAGCTTTAAATACAAAGGTATAGTTCGAGCGAGGACTTTAGTCTAAACCGACAAACGTACATACATACATATAAACAATCTATATATATAAAAGTGAAACTCTGTGTGTGTGTGTGTGTGTGTGTTAGCTATAGACTCTGAAACTGTAAAACCGATCGGGCTCAAACTTTGGTAAGTTGTTGTACACATACCGGGGAGTGTTTATGGATGAAAAAAGTGGGCGGGGCCACGCCCATAAAAAATTAGTTATAAGTTTTAGCTACTTGCACTTGACCGATTTTTCTGAAACTTTGCACACATCGAGCTGTCATGACTAAATAATTTCGTGATAAGAAAAGTGGGCGGGGCCACGCCCCTAAAATGTTTTAACTTTGAGGTACTTGCACTGGACCGATTTTTCTGAAACTTTGCACACATATTAAGCTGTCGTGACTTTATAGCTTCGTGATTAAAAAAGTGGGCGGGGCCACGCCCATAAAAAAGGCTATAATTTTGAGGTACTTGCATCAGACCGATTTTTCTGAAACTTTGCCCACATATTGAGCTGTCATGACTAAATAATTTCAAGATTAGAAAAGTGGGTAGTGCCACGCCCATAAAAAAAAGGTATCATTTTGAGGTACTTGCACTGGACCGATTATTCTGAAACTTTGCACACATATTGAGCTATTATGACTTTACAATTTCGTGATTAGAAAAGTGGGCAAGGCCACGCCCATTAAAACAATTTTAATTTTGGGATACTTGCACTGGTCCGATTCTTCTGAAACTTTGCACACATATTGAGCTGTTATGACTTTACAATTTCGTGACTAGAAAAGTGGGAAATGCCACGCCCATAAAAAATTATAATTTTTAGGTTTTTGCACTTGATATTCAATTAAAATTCAGAATGCATTTCGATTCATTAAGGGGCGTAGCAACGCGCGCCGGGTTTGGCTAGTATGAAATATTTAAGCTCTCAATTCTGCCATTTATATCAAAGCATACATACATACATACATACATATGTAAAAAAGTACATTGCTAAATATACTTAGCTGTCTGACTATATTAAATTAATTTTAAAATAACTGACATATACAGTGCGATACAAATATGTGTAAGTGTTTGTCGGCATAACATCGGGATCAGTGAGTGTAAAGTTTGGTTTTCTATAAACGAATTTAGGTACATCAGGTCCAAAAAAAATTAATTTTAAATTTATCTGTCCAAACTACATGATTTTAACAAACACTTACACATATTTGTCTCGCACTGTACATATCGACCCCTGTGCGCGAAATTATCGTATGTTACAAAAACAAAATTTTAGTAAATAACACTGCTACATATGATAAATGTACACAGTGCTATCTCCATAACTAAAACAGTTATGGCTATAATATTTTATCAGCGGATGGATTAATGGATGTAGAACAAATTTGCATAAAAAAATCGATATCTAAAAAAACGTAACATACGATAATTTCGCGCACAGGGATCGATATGTACATTAAGGCAAGTCGAAAAAAAAGTTGTGTCAGTCACCCCCTAGAATGAAAGATATGTTAATGAAGTTTCTAAAACAGAAATAAAATTTTGCCACGCCCCAAAATGCAGCGCTTTTTGTTTAAAGTCCAATCTCATCATATCGCATATCATTGTTCATTGCTTTGTATTGAAATATGTTGTCTCAATTGGTCAGCTGTTATTTTCAAATGTCAAACATTTTCTCTATTCTCTTGTAATCAGGGTACACTTATACAAGGTGGCGGTGCCAGCCCAGCTGACAATTTTTTTGTGTTCTGGAGTATGTCAAACTACATATTAAAAAATGATTTCAACTCCGGAAATTGTCAAACTTCATACATAAAAAAAAGAGAGCCGAAAATCGCTCTCCTTTACGCTATCACCTTATGTAATTACACCATGCTTGTAATATCGAATTGTAAAAATTGTTAAACAAATAAATACAAAGAGTACCATGGTGTAATTATACAAGGTGGCGGTGCCAGCCCAGCTGATTATTTTTTTTGTGCTCTGGAGTATGTCAAAATACATATTTAAAAAATGATTTCAACTCCGGAAATTGTCAAACTTCATACATTAAAAAAGAGAGACAAAAATTACTCTCCTTTACGCTATCACCTTATGTTATTACACCATGAAGAGTACTTGTTTTACAAATGTTGTTCATAATTAAATTTTTTACTGCATTTTATAATGAATCAAAATGCTAAGTTCAGCGCATATTATTAGAGTAAAGCATGATATCTTCAACAATCAAGTAAAAAATAGTGAAAACTTTTAGTAAACTACAAACCCATAATAACACCATATACATATGTGAGCACTTACATATATTTTTATTTTTTTATGTTTCCAGAATCTTATAACAACTGTTTATAAAGAATTAATAAATCGCATTTATGATTTCTTAAATAAATGCAGTCATATTAGTCCAGGTGATTGCGGTTTTACCATGACATCAATACAAAATTTTATTGTAACAAATATGACCATGATCAAGTATTTGTACGAGGTGGGCAATTTAGACATTGCCGACTATCTTTTAGCTCAATTACGCACAAAATATCAAAATAACTCACTGTTAAACTTTTACATATTACTGTATGATATTGAAAGACAAAACTTTGAATTGGTTGAGGAATATTTAAAGAAACCTTTGGACGATAAAGATTTGGAAGGTGAATTATTTACGTAAGTAGTTAAGAAAATTCTCTATTTTTCTATTAAAATCCTAACCTAACAACTGAAATTTCCTAGAGAGTTAATACGCATTTATATTGATTATAAATTGCAATTACAAGATTCTGAAAAATATCAAACAGCTGATGAGAATCTTATAAAACAGTTATCTGACTATAGCTTACATCATAGTCCACCTTCCCTAACTGGCTGGGTGCTTTTATATTGCCTATATAAAAAATATAACTATGAACCAGGCATGAGCTATTGCCGCTGGAAATATGAAAATCTTTTTGAAAGTTTTTTTGTAAAATTGCAATTTATACCTAAAAGTCGTTGGGAAATCTATATGCCGCATAAAATCTACCTCAAATCGATTAAAGGCCAAAACTTTGTTAAAGTATTTGATAAATTATTAAACTTGGGCTTATATACTTTTGCTGAATTCGTTTTTGAAGAAATAAAGAATGAACTTTTGGAAATTGAAAGATATTTTCTGTTAAGCACTTTTATGATCTTAAATAATAAAGTGCAAGATAAATTTGTAATAAAAACGTTTTCTGTGGAAAAACTTACAAACTATTTGGAGATGGTATGACATTTTCAAAATATTTTTATCCTGAAACTTATTCAAAATATTAATAAAATTTTATGTAGCATGCTATTTTATCATTGGTCAACGGTAATTTGGAATATTCTCGACTTGCTAATAGTCCGGAATCCATTAAACACTATAAAGATTTAATTGAACTCAAAGAGTTGAAAGACATTTGTTATTATAAATTAGGCTTACTACGCTTTGCCTATAAAATGATGGACGAAAAAAATTATGAAAAAGCTATCCAGGCTTTTCTTTGCTGTTATGATGAAAATAATAATTGCATTGTGGCTGCAATTGGACGAGGTAAAGCTTGCTATTATGTAAGTATAAGTTATAAATGCTTCCTGAAAACCCTTACTTAATATTTGCTTTATTACAGCAAGGCGAATTAGAAGAGGCTGAAAAATATTTTGCTTTAAGTACTAAATATGACTTGTACATTCCTAATACTTGGGCGTATTTGGCATTAATAAATCTTAAAATAGGCAAAAATTATAATGCTCTAGAATGTTGGAAATATGCAAGATTAAATAAAAATACTAAAATTGACGAGGAAATCATGCATGAGTTAAATAAAATTAATATCAGTGATATTTTTCTATACGTAGATGTTCCAAATAATGCATAAACTTACTCTATACATATTTTATATTTTTTATATTTACGTATACTACGTACATATGTACAAATATATGTATATTGGAAAGATTTAATAAGATCACTAAAAAGCTTTCTGTATATATTTATATATACATATATGGTTTTTTAATAAGGGCGGGTATAAGAATTTACGGCAGGCATTTAATTCTGGCGGTTTGTTTTTAATCCGTTGTTAATTAATCACTTGAAATTCAAAAATGATACACAAGATGCTATAAACGTATTCACGGAAACATTATTACCTGGAGCTAAAGTAGATACATCTATAGCTATAACGGCACTAAAAATAAATTTTCAGCATCCATTCAAAAGAAAAAGAGAAATCTAAGAAGACAATGGCAATTATACCGCTCGCTATACCTTGAAAAAACAACTAAGTAAGCCACTGTCTGAGAACCCTTCATAGTGTTCTCTTTGAGGACAAACAATCAGCACTAAGAGCATATTAAGAAAGTTTAGACGCGACAAAATTAAAATTCACGCATTATAGTCTTTGGAAGGCCACCAAAAGACTCTGCAATTCGGCTTAGCAATGGTAACTTTGCTAGGCCCCGTAAAGACAAAGCTAAAGTTTTTGCTGACCATCTCGAAAGAGTGTTTACGCCTAATTTTTTCAGCTCATGCACAACTTTGCGCGATATTGAAGTCCGTGTTGTTTTCCTAATGAAAATTCGTTTCTTGTCCCTAACTTCAGCAGTAAAAAAACTAAAACCAAATAAGTCCCCTGGCATGGACTAATTTTCAGGAAAAATTATTCGTGAACTACCAACATCTGCCCTTTGGTTGGTTTTATTCCATTTTAAGTACCGGTTTCCATCCTAAATCATGGAAAATATCAGAAATAACTATGATTCTTAAGCCAGGTTAAGACGCTAGAAAAGTGGAAGAAAATATTTTCAAATGCGTTGACGAAAAGATCATGGCACCATAGACCAGGTTCATCTCATAGTTAATCTTATCAGACAGGCTTTTGAGGACAAACACTAATGCTTATCACTCTTCATAGACATTTCTCAAGCCTTTGATAAAGTTTGGCACGATAAGCTTCTACATATATAAAATACGCTCTTTGTTACCCTATAATACCCACAAATTACTGCGAAATTATTTATTGGATTGTTCATTTGTAGTAAAGTATAAAGAGTATATCACAGACTCAAGAAAAATCGCAGCAGGATTTACCCAAGGCAGTATACTTAGTCCTCTTATGTACATAATTTATATATTAGATATGCCGACGTCAATTTTTGTAGACAACACAGCGTTTATAAGCATACATAGCATAGCTTCTAAATATCTGCAGGATCATATTAAAGAACTCGAAAAAAGGTTCAACCAATGAAAAATATAACCCAGCAAAGTACGCACATGTCACTTTTACCTAGAAAAATCTTACAGTGAAACTCTGTGTGTGTGTTACCTATAGACGCCGAAACCGTAAAGCCGATCGGATTCAAACTTTAGCAAGTTGTTTTATACATTACAGGGAGTATTTATGGATGCACACATATTGGGCTGTCATGACTTTATAATTTCGTGATTAGAAAATTGGGCAGTGTCACGCCCATTTAAAATAAGTTATCTTTTTTAAGTTCTTGCACTGAACCAACTTTTCTGAAACTTTGCACACATATTGAGCTGCCATGACTATACAATTTAGTGATTAAAAAAGTGGACAGTGTTACGCCCATAAAAAAGTTATCATATCAAGCTACTTGAACTTCACCGATTCCAGGGACTATTAATTGGTTGTAAAAAGTGGGCGGGGTTACGCCCATAAAAAATAAGTTATAATTTTTAGCGTCTTGCTCTGAACCGATTTTTCTGAAACTTTGCACACATATTGAGCTGTCATGACTATAGTTTCGTGCACTTGATATTCAGTTAAAATTCAGAATGCATTTCTATTAATTAAGGGGCGTAGCAACGCGCGCCGGGCTTGGCTAGTATAAGAATAAACTTAAATAATATTAAGAATATCTAAAAAAAATTTTTTTTAAAGACAAAGTGGGCTAATTTCACTTTTTTAACATTACAACAAAAGAGGTGTTAACTACATTATACCTGGGGCTAGATTCTTGTTCTGTAAAACTGTGAAATTAAAAGTTTTTGTACAGCAAAGGTTATGATGGCACCATATGATATGACACACAAATTTTTCATTTCACAGTTTCATAGAACGAGAATATATTCCCTGATGTTAATTTGACTTTTTTTTTATTTTACATATTCAGAAAGATATATGTATATAAAACTTCAAAATAAAACCAATATTGCCTATATATGTATATGCATATTTGAAACCATCCATAACCGAAACTCTTTCCGTTTAATTTTTCTTTCCTAGTTTAAAATTTTCTATCACAGTTTCACAAAACGAGAGTTTACACTATGTATACTGTAAAAATTTATTTTACATAATTTTTTGTTTGATAGCATTCCGATTCTTAAGTGTATATGGAATAATTATATATTAAGTGTACCCTGTTAAGTAAAGACTTAAATTAATACTTTAAAAGGCAACACTGCATATTCAGCAAAATTATCTAACTGTTTTTTTTTTTCATCCAGAAGACATTTTGATATTTCGTGACTGTGAAGAAAAAATTTAAGATTTTGTGTGTGAAAAAAGTGAAAAACAAATATCAATAGTTAAACTAAACAAATTTTTACTGTAACATCTTATCATACAAAAAATCCACCTAATTATTAGTTTTAAATAAAAATTTATATATACTTTTGAAAAAATTGAGACTAGCAACACATTAAAGGTTGTGTTTGTGCAATTTAAGTACAATTCTAAATAAAAAAGAATTACGGGAAAATGGTATCGAAGAAAAATTTCCAACAAAATGGCAGAGTTAATCCACAACAAAGACAAATGCCATATAAAAAACCACAATTAAAACCACCGATGATGCAAAATTTCAATAATCCAATGTTTAACGTCAGTCAAATTCCGGACAATCCCGGCTATTTAGATTTTAATTTACCCACACCACCGACTTCAACGGCAAATAATGTTAGCAATAATAAGAATGGCAACGGAAATGCGGCTGGATCCGCAGCTGGCCCAAATAAAAAGAAAAACAATAAAAACAAACAGAGAAATAAGCCGCAGACACAACAACAGAATATTGGTGGTGGAAATTGGAAGAATAAAAATCAACAGGGTGGTGGTCAAATAAACCAACGCTTTAATGGTGGTGGTGGAGGCAGTGGTGGTCGTAATTTCCAACCTATGGGTAACCGTAGGAGTAATCGCTTAATGGGACCCATGGGCGGTGGTCCACGTGGCATGGGTCTTATGGGACCGCAAATTCCACCGCCAATGGGTTTTCAGCCTCCCATGATACCACCGATGCCACCAATGGGTCGTGGTGGTCCTCCAATACCTCCTCCAATGGGTGCTCCAGTACCACCACCTTTTATGCGTCGAGGTAATGGACCCATGCCACCACCAATGCCACCCATGCTACCTCCCCGCATGGGTCGTGGCATACCACCCGTACCATTCAATGGTCCTATAGCCGGTCCTGGCAAGTTAAACAAGAAGGGCAAAGTCAATAAAAAGGTTACAAAAGGCAAGAGCACAATTAAAACTTTAAAAAACCTTATCAATCAGTATCCATTAGACAAGCCCTGGGTAAATGATGAAATACGCGGGGAGCATGAGAAAAAAGTCGATTTTGAAAATCGTCTTAAAGGCAATAAAAACGATGAACTTTTCGCTCAATTTAAGGTACAACGTGATAAATTTGTAGCAATGTATGAGGCTGCTCGTGAAGAGTATTTAAAGAAAGAGGCTGCTGCCGTTAAAGCAAAGGTAACATAATTTCTTATTTAGATATATCTTCGAAAATGATGTAGCACAATTTCTCGTCCTTATTTTCTTAAAAGAGTAAATTTTTAAAGAACTTTGTTTAGACAGAAAGGAAAGTAATAACAGATTGGTCTCAAAATATGAAACGTAGATCATGTATTAATTTTGTTTTGTCCGTATTGTTAACGGTGCACACATAGGCCGTCCCAGTGTACAAGTCAGTAGTGAGCTTGTCTGCTAGTGTAGAGGTTGCGTGGTTCAATGCCTACCAGAGACTGAACTGCTTCTCTCTCTTTTCTATTAAGGTATCACAGGCGCAAGTGAGCTGCACAACAGCTGCCTGTTCTACCTAACATAACAGTACATACGAGAAAAAAAAAACTTAAATTGAGCTTTTCTAAAAAAATGGTAAATCTTCTTTTTCATATGCCAATAAAGAATTTGCCGAAACACATGGATCAATTTTTTTGTTTTGAACATATTTTATGTTCAATTTTTCTAGCAAGGTGTTTTTGATATTGAAAAGACTATTCCATTTATTCTTATATACCGTGCCATATAAAAAGTGTTGCTTATTCGCTACTTATTTCGAATATAAAATACTGTTTACAAATTATTGCTGGTTCATTAATTAGAACTATAGAAATGTTGAGTTAAGTCTTTAACATGATTATAAGATTTTTTTTTTTTTGGTCTTACAATACGTGATCACGTAACTAATTTTGTGGCTGACTTCTTAGGGAGTGCCTTTGATGAAAATGTACTTTTACGTACCTTATTCTGCTTCTTCAAAGCTTTACAATGTGGTGTTCCTTTTGACTTATGTAATATGTTTACTTTTCTCTATTCTTCACGGAATATTATTTATTTTTTTATTTTAAATTTATTTATTTATTTTTAAACATAACCATTTGATCTTCCACTTATTAAAAAAGTCTAATCGAATTACTCTATGCAACAAAGTGGAAGTTTTTTGTTTTTCCATAAATTATCACTATTTTTTATCCGTTTTAGTCACTTAACTGCACAAATCTTTGTTATATCAAATTCTATGGTAGGGTATTTTAAAATTGTTTTTTTTATAAAATTTGTGATTTCTGCTGCTCCATACATCTTGTCATAACTTTTGAATGACGTACTCGATTTTGTTAAGCAATCCGTCAAAAACTTTAAATTACGCCAGCTTTAAGTCTTTTTAATATCATTTTTGACAAAGCCATCGGTTTTGGAGTTATTGAATAACAAGTCAAAACAAATTTTTTTTTTGTTTAAAAAAAATTTTTTTTACAAAATTAAATTTTTTTTAAAAAATAAAATTTTTTTTAAAAATAACATTTAAAAAAAGCACAATTTTTCTGCATCAACGGAAAAGCCTTAAAAATATAATTAACCTTGCAATACTTCTATATTTGTTTTCTGTTATCATACTTTGTCAGACCTTTTAAATACACATACTTTTAATTGTTTACAGCTACTATTCATATTACAGCTTCACAGAACAATAATTACGCCATGCTAAATCTATAGATTTCATTAATTTTCTTTAGCAATATTTACCCGTTTTTTCATCAATTCAGGTTTATGCACGACTTCAGTCTATTATCATAAAAACGTGAGATATGACCCACTTTTTAATGTTTCACTTTGACCCATTTTGTGGTTAAAATTTTTTTTTAATATGCTTATGTAAACTTGTAAACATTTTGTTTAAAATTTTGTATAACATAAAAAAACATTTTCTGTCAAATATTTTCCTTATTTTTTTCGGTAATAGATAAATTTATTAGATATTTAAAAAATGTTTGTTTTTCTTATTAAGTATACTTTTAAATTTGGTTTGGAAAATATTTCTAAAGATGGTGAGATCGCATTGTGATCTTGTCTACTAGTGCAATGTGATAATTCCAATTGAGTTTTTAACTTGGTTGGAGTAATATGGTATCTGCTATAAATAACACCTTGAATACTTTAAAGTCACTTCTGCTTCAACAGACATAGCCATAGTAATTTAAGTAGCTCCTTCACAAGAGTTGCGACCATAAATGATCCATTACGTGCTAGCTCTCTAAAATTTTATTATCCTCTTCAAAGACTGTATTGTATTTAACCCATTAACGCCCAAATGAAAAGCTTAAACAATTTTGCTAAATGAACTTTTAATTTTTGTGTTAAAACACTATTCATAAAATACTATAAAAGAAAAACAAATAAAAAATTATTCAAAGTTGTGTTTTTTGAGGTGTACTAAGTTTAGTACAATGGGCGCTTAGGAATGGTATTTAGCAAAACATTCTCGTTCTGTACGTAGTGTTTTCTGGTACTTCTCACATGATGTTTTAACTCGATTGGAGCATATAACACATCTAAGTTGGCTTGGTATTTTTTGGGGGTTCTGACCATTGTTTTTTCTATTTTCTCCGTCTGTTCTAGATGACGATTGCCTAGTTTTATTGTCCTTTTTCACATTCGAATACGTGCGCGCTCTATGTCTACGAAACGATAACTGATCCATGCGGTCTTCTGGGTTTGCAACGCAGTATAATCGCCATGCAGTTGATATAGTCATGTCTACTACGTACGTAAATAGAACCCACCACCACTTCTATCCTTTTATACCAATTCTGTAGAGACCTATAGACTGATCCGTTTGATCTACTCCTCCTATCCCTTTATTATAATTTTGGAAAACTTTAGGTATGTCTACATCAACTTTTTGTTTTCTTGTAGAACACCATCTTTTCACTTTGCCTAATGGCTCTACAGTACCGAAATTTGTTCCAATCGTGCAAACGTTATTGTCTTTCCATCTAACCATTAGAATTTCATTTGCCTTGTCAAACCTATGGTCATATTCAGCTCTGGGCTTTTTACGCATATCCTTTGATGAAATTAATGGACATCGTTTTATTATGTTTTCGCGCAAGGTTCCAGTATCTCTGTATCCAAGGTTCTTGAGGTCTACAAGCAGATTGTAGTTCGTAAAAAAATTATCAAAATATACCACGTGTTCTTTTGGATTTATTGGAGCTCTCGATAATAAGCCCTTCACAACACGTGAGCCAAGAGGATCGGCGGTAGCCTCAGAGGTTTTTCCACAATAAACATCAAATGTATAACAATAGCCATCAAAGCTAGTCAATGCCCAATAACGATATCCGTATCTCACAGGCTTACCCATTATAAATTGTTTGGCAGAATGGTGACCAAAGTACTTAACCATGGATTTATCAATCGATAAATTTTCATGAAAGATTCCTAACTAACAAAACTTTTTTTTGCAAAATTTCACAAAGTGGACGTAATTTGAACATTTTATCACTGGAGTTCATTGCCATAGAGTTGTCTGCAAAATGCAGGTTTCTCTTAATTTCCAAAAATCTGATTCTTGACATGCAATTTGAAACTAATGTCACACCTAGATCTTCATCTAAGCTCCAATATGACATTTCACTGGGTAGTTTATGATATCCGGTAAATATAAGTATGCCCACGAATGTACAGAATTCCTCTTTGGAAAAAATCTTTTTGTGTCTGTTGTTTTGTCTAGCTTATGTTGTGCTTTCTGATACGATAAGTTCTATCACTTCATCGTCAAAAAGGTGCTCAAATATTTTCACGGGGGTCATATCTTTTAGGATACCAGTAATATTACCACGTCGTTTTTCAACAAATGATATCGATGATGCGTATGTTGTGAGAGGCTCATTGTTATCGCTACTCAATTGTTCTTCTACGGTCGAAATAGTTCTCTGAGTAACAACTTCTATATTACCGGGAACATCTCGAGGTATTTTGTTTCCATACAAGTCATCGTCCCCACCTTCTTCTTCATCGGTGATAACAGCTAGATCGGGTGGTAGTATAAGCACGTCAAAAGCAGCATCATCATCACTATATTGGTTAATAATGCCATATTGCTTCTTCTAGCCCAAAATAGTTTTTATTGCGTGTAAAAGTACGTCGGCTTGCCATTTTCTTTGCTTTCAAAATAATTTTTTTTTTAATAAAACGTCACTAAGAAAATAAAAAAGAAGTAAAAACTCTAATTCGAATAAAAAAAAAGTTTCACTGTACTTACTACCTTTTCTTACCTCAAACGACCAGTGTACTAAAGATAGTACAGCAATATTTTTTATATTACAGCGCGAACAACTTTATAAAATTTATAATATTCTGTGTTTTTTTTTAGTTAATTATGGTGTTATAGGTTAAAAAAAATACTTTTACGTACTTTGTAAAGCCAAATTATGAAAAATTAACTAAATATGCACTCATACCTCAACACAAAAATAAACGCTAGTACAAAACGGGGAGTACCCTCACTATTATTTCAAAGCTATGGTTTATGTTAACGACATTGTTATTGAATGTAGTCTTATTGACAGATAAAAGACTTTGCCAGAGTGAAAATTCGCTTGAGCAGATTTTTATATCACTTTGAACTTGTGTACTATATATAGTACAGAGGGCGTTAATGGGTTAAAAAAACATTTTTTTTTCATAATGTAAAGGGTCTGCCAAATAACTTCTTTTTTTTTTTAAAAGTGTAGCTTCGGCTGTGTGGCACGTAGCGCCGTCCTGTTGAAACCAAATATTGCTAATATCCTCCTCTTCAATTTTTGTGAACAAAAATTCGTTTAACATGGCCCGATAACGTTCGCCATTGACTACGGCCACTCCTTGCTCATTTTCAAAGATAAATGGCCCAATTATACCTCTGGACCAAAATCCGCACCAAAGAGTGACTCGTTTTGGGAGTATCGGCTTTTCAATGTATGCGTGCGGGTTATCTGTACCCCAAATGCGACAATTTTGCTTGTTTACATACCCGCCAAGATCAAAATGAGCTTCATCTGAAAAGATGATTTTTGTGGCAAAATCGGCCAAAGTAATATCGCAATATTTCCCAGTGTTGTTCAAGCGTATACACAACCATATTCGTTCAGCGGAAGGATAAAACTAATTATCTGTCAAATCAGACATGAGCTTAGTGTTACCATTCACGAAATAAGCACTAGTTGAAAAAAAAACGTTAGATGGCGGACCCTTTATATGAAATTTTGTTAATTTATCATAGTTTTGAAAGAATTTTATAGGATTAAAAAATGTTAAACAGTTTTAAAGAAATTGTTTAATAGTTTAAAGCTAAATGTGTAATACTTTTATATGAAACAGTTTTGGGAAAATTTAAAATGGTTTTGAACATATTTAATATATATAATTTTTAAAGTTCGAAAGAAGTAAGCCACTTTAGAAATACACATATATGGATAGAGACTTAAAAAAAACTTTAAAACAATTTAAGAAATCTAAATAACAACTTTAAGATAAGAAACTCTTTAAGAAGTTATAAAATTTTTGAAAATTTTTTTACAACACATACATACATATATATGTACATTTTTTTCCAAAATCTTTTTATTTTCCTTTATTTAAAAAGTTAATGAAAAGATAATCATTAAATCGAGTTTAATTTTTATTTTTAATTTTCTTTTGAATAAAACTTTTTACAGGATGAAAAAGACAAACAAACAAATAATACAGCCAAAAAGGACGATAAAAAAGAAGTAAAATCAAATGAAACTAAAACTAAAACAGTTTAAACAGATTTAACAAGAGTAAACAAATTAAAAGCTTTTTTAAAAAAAGTAATTTTTAATTTTTTAAAGTAGTAGAGAGCTTCTGTATCAAATCAGTAAGAAACAAAAATAACTTAAACAATACATAATCAACCATCCCACTTACATCTCTATTTTGTTCTTAAATAAGAGTCAAAGCATTAAATAAATATAAAGAAAAACAAAGAATTTTCATAATAAAAATTTTAAATTCTTTAAATAATTTTTAAACGATAAAATATGTTAATGTTTCTCTCTCTCTCTCTCTCTCTTTTTTTGTTTATACATATATGAAGTAATAAAAAGATATAATTAAATGTATGAAAAAATCGTAACCAACCAATAAATTATTAATGGTAATTATTAAATGAAATATTTATTTTTTTTTTGCAAAACTAAAATAAATTAATATTTGTTTTAAAGGACAGCACTTTGCTGTCGAGTAAATTTAACTGATATAAAAACTGAATAAATATAATTGTATACAAAGATTTAATAATAAAAATACAAAAATAAATTAAGTCCTAATTTTTTGATAAAGATGATGATGATGATTGTTACACATCTCTCTCTATATTAATAATAAATTTGTAAACTGAACAAGAGTAACTATTTATTAAATTAAATTCTAAACTTTGAAGAACATTTAAAAAACAACAACATTAAGAATAAAAATAACAATATAGTTTTTTGCTATTTTTTGAAATCTCTATTGTATGTATACTACTCATTATTTGTAAAAAGAAAATTGGTAAAAAAAAATTAATTTTTTTTTCGAAAACCAACAAATTTTACAACTAAATAAGTGTGTTAAATTAAATTTAATTATAAATAAAATAAAATGAAATTTGCTTTTGTTCGAATAATTTTACGGTTGTTATGCCAACAAAGCCGTTACATATTCGAATAATTCATTTTATTACTATTTTAAAATAAAACTAAGTTGCCCTTGTTGTATACACAATTAAGGAGTTAATGAATGCTGCATATAGAAACTCCTTAAGTTAAAAATTTTTTGCTTGTAACAAATAATGGAATTTTCTTTTCAATGCCATTTGATATGATGAGGGTGGAAACAAAAAAAGCGCTTTTGAAAATTTGTATTGTTTGTCTTAACTTTCCAACATATTAACGAAAAGAAAAACAAGTTGAAATTATCCATGCCACATTTGTTATTACTTTTTTTTTTTTTTGTTACAAACACATTTTTTGTTTTAACAAATGCTATGCTAATTTTGGCTTGTTCTTTTTTTACCTGCAACAATCTTTTTAACCACCTATTTAATATTTTCTTAAAACATAGAATGTAATTAAACAAATATATTATTAAATAAAAAAAATAAAAAATATAAAAAAAGTAAAATTCAATGTGTTTTTTTCTTCTGTATTTAAGCAAATTATAGGTAAGTATTGTTAGTTTCTTATTACCTTTGTTGTGAGAGACAAGATTAAACTAGAATGACTATTGACTATTGACACCTGGTAAAGACAAATTCATTCTTTAGGTAGTCTTTAAGCTAAAAGTCCACATCATGCATTCTACGATTTTTTGCGTGGTACGCCTATCTCTAAAAAGTTGAAGCAATGTAGTTGAACTTTATATCGGGTGTCCCAACTAGAACGCAATTTTTAAATTTTAAATAAAACACAGATATTAAAAAAAAAAAATCGTGAAACTTTATTATATCGTAAAGTACACAGAATGAGGTTATGTATGGAACAATATATCGTGCAGATGGCCGCCGCGGCTTTACTGGCACACACGCGATCTGTTAATGAAATTTTCAATGACCTTTTTGCATAAATGCTGCGGTATTTCATTAATGCAGCGTCCAATTTCCTCTTTTAAGGCTTGAGTCGTCGTCGGCTTATTCGCGTAAACCATCGACTTCAAAAAACCCCAAAGAAAAAAATCTAAAGGTGGTAAATCACACGATCTAGGCGGCCAATTCTGATCTCAGCATTTTCATGTTGTCTCCAATACCCAATTAACGAACTCCCTTCGCTGTCCATGGTCAGCTGGCTTCAGTTCCTGAGTCAATTAAAGTTTGTATGCATGAAGATGCAAATCTTTCATCAAAATTCGCTGCATAGTGGACTTGGAAACACCAATTTGCTGAGCTCGGTGTCGAATTGAGGTGGATGGAGTTTGAGCGACATTTTCGGTCGATCGACCTGGTCGAAGGCGCGTTGTTGTCTTTATATCACTAACAGACCCAGTTTCGGCAAATTTATCCATTAATCTCTTTACAGTTGACTCTTTTGGAGCATTATTGTGACCCCAAATTGATCGCAATTTGCGAACTGTAGCCGCAAAAACTTCACCATTTTGGTAAAACTATTTCACAATGAGAATGCGTTGTTCATTCGTGTAGCGCTCCATTTTTACTAACCTCGTACCTTCTACTAGCAAACAATAACAATTGTTCAAATGTCAAACAATGACATTTCGAATGGCGCAAATTTAAAAATTGCGTTCTAGTTGGGAGACCCGATATAAAGTTCAACTACATTGCTTCAACTTTTTAGAGATAGGCGTACCACGCAAAAAATCGTAGAATGCATGATGTGGACTTTTAGCGTAGGACGCATACAACGCATACAAAGTAAGTTTTACTTTTTTAAGCGTCCTGAGCCGCTAGAGAACAACTCAACTAAGTCTGAATGCCAATGATGACTATGCTTTTGTATTGCTTATATTTTTATTAAAAAAATGTTTTCAAAAGTAGGAAATGCATTCGTAATGAAGTTTAAAATGATTGGCAAGAATAAAATTTAATTATTTAAAAAATTAATTCATGAAAAAAATTTACATTTTTGTTATCGATGGCATTGAAAGAATAAGTGTCATTTCTCAATTTATGTTATTTAATGCCCAAAATGCGTGAAATGAAACTTGAAATGCAAAAATCGTATAAGGTGTAAAATGCTTAGAACGAGCTGACGCGACAACGCATGATATAGCCTTTTAGTTTTATTCGTCAACCGATTGTTTTGTCTACACTTATTATTAGCTGGGCTGCCACCGCCACCTGTATAAGTGTATAGACACTCAAAACTCTAGAACATACTAGGTACCCATTCACTCAAACAATTGTTTATAATTCCACCTCTTTTGTTTTTGCTCTTTAATTTAGTCGTCCATGAGACAGTGACGAGCAGCGTTGCCGTTTTGGTTACTTTTAACCAACATTTTTTCTAATGTGAAGATGTGTACTTTTTTTTTATTTTTGTTACTTTTCACTAAAATTATAATATCTCTATATACATTATGTATTTGACATGCTAATTTTTCAAATCGCGCTTTTAAATTTGTATGTTTTACATTGAAATGAAGTAGCAAGTATGCAAGAAAGTAGCCTATCAAGATATACAACAGTTTTATTTATTTATTTATTTATTAAATTCAAAGTAATATAAAAAGCCTTTCCTTAGGCCAATAACAATATATTACAAAAGCAATGTACTGAATACTAAAATAAAATAAAGATTGATCTTTTAAAGGAAACTCTGAAGCGCTTCGATTTTTCAAGAAAAGATTCCAAAAATCTTGACATAATTAAATCAAATAAGGTTTTAAGTAGTTCAGAGATAATTTTGGAACCTTTAGTAGTAATGAAGAAAAAATTTTATCCCAATGGAAACTCTTAATATTTTCAAATATTATTTTAGACAGTGATATAAGTATTGTTGAGTTTTGGGATAAAGTGTCCAAACATAAAAATGCAATAAACGAAGTGTTTCGAAGAACTTATTTATTTTGTTCAAAACTTAATGTCTTTGCCACATAGTTCAGCTACTACAGAAAGAATTTATTCACTGCTTAGTTTGATAAAAATCAAAATAAGCTTGAGTTCCAAACATTTAACAATGTTATGCAAAAGAATTGTGCAAAAATCAAATTGATTCCCATTATGTCTGGTCTACCAAAACTTTGTTTTAAAAACTGCCAAAATTTTGTGTTTCTCAACATATTATGAATTTTAAATTTATCGATCTCTAAAAAAATCGCTTTATATATATTGTTACGTTTATACCTTTTATAAACGTTGGCTTATTTCCTTTAAAAACACTTTGAGTTCTTTTATTGCAATTAAAAACAGTTGAAATTAGTTGTAAAATTAAGAGCACTCAGATATTGTTTTATAGCACTTTAGTAATTTCACTTATCGTTATACACTTCTATTATCAAACTCACTTTGATACACACTTTACAAGCTCTATTGTAGTACTGATCATGTTAACTGTGTTGTTCGGCTATTTATAGTAACATAGTGGTGTTCGGTAACATTCGACAAAGTTCTCGTATGTACATTCTAGTACATACGAAAGCCGTTACATTTAAATTAAGACGTTAAGTAATATCCAGGAATAATAGAAGTGCCTAAAAGTATGCTACACATAATAACAACCATATATCATGTTCGAACAAACAGCGAAATAAACTCAATACAAATAAAACTACAGTAACTTAAACTACTACAACTAAAATAAATCATAATGTAAGTTAAGCTATTTAAAAATAAATCTGTAACAATATTTTTAATTCTATTTAGTATTTGGCATTAAAATATGAAATAAAATAAAAAAAAGACAAATTTAATAAAGTCAAAATAATTTTTAATTTTAGTTATTTTTTTCCTCATTTGGTTACATTCTTAATAAAATTTGGTTGTAAAATTAGTTTGGTTGTGGCAACGCTGGTGACGAGTACACAAGCTTAACGGCTGTATTGATATTTATTTAAATACAGTGCGTAAAAGAATATGATGGAATTAGAAAAATATTTTGTTTTTATAAAGTCAAATATAAAACTGCAATATTTATTGATAATTTTTCATTTTACCAAGTAAAAAAAAAATAAATTCAGCGTTTACTGCATTTTTATTAGTTTTTTTACATCCAAAACAATTTCTTTTATTCAATTTTAATGGAAATCTTTATGCTTATTTTTTATTTTAAAGAAAAAAATAGCAAATTCAGTGTGAACTGTATTATTTTACATTTAAAAAACCAAAACATTTTTTTGTAACTAAATTTTGATAAAAATCTGTGAGCTTACTTTTTCATAGCACTGTACTTTAAAATTCTCTCACCAACACGGCTGCAAATTAATTTTGGGCATCTATGCTCTGGAACAACCGACTTATAAATAAATAAAGGAACAGAATATTTAAATCACTTTTTGCTCCCCAAGTACACCAAAAGTCACGAAATAAATTACAACGGCGTATAGTTCAGTCTATATAGGAAGATATTCAGAAAGAAGTTTCTCCAAATGTAAATAATTGTGCAACAAATGATTCAAAACAAGTAAGAGCACTACATTAGGGTGTGCCGAATTTTTGATACCCACCACCAATTTTGTGTACTTTTATACCACAAAATTTTTTACTTTGTTATTAACTGTAATCTTTATACTAAAATATGTATCATTTTCTTTGTATAACTTTGATATGCTTTCGGGGGAAGATATTTTTTTACTCAGGAAATATACATTCGAAATTTCATGCCTCTACGTTAATGCCTTTAGACATAATTGCATTTAATTCGATGTTTAAAGGACATGTTTTTTTTACCAAGTCTTGCATTAGGAGCTATAACTCTCTTCCTAATATACCGATATACCCCATTTTCAATACCAAACAAACTTTGTGTATAAGACATATTCTGGTAAATTTTAATCCCTCTTACTTTTTGGATTCGAGCTCTATCGTACTTTTAGAAGATGGACAAACGGACGAACAAAGCTATATCGTCATAAAATTAAACCAGGACTCAGAAAATATATACTTTATGGGGTGGGTCTAAAATGGATATATCGTTACAAACGGAATGACAAAATAATTAAACCCCCACCATTTCTTTGGTGGCGGATATAAACCTTTTTTCTAAATTTACTTGATTTTAATTAATTAATGTTTTTGTTTTCAAATTTGCATGCATGTATGCTGGCATGATTTGTATTATTTTATGTCGGTATGATTTGGGTTAAAGTGGACGTGTCACCTTAATTTTCTAACTCTGTCGGTTTGATGACGTTTTAAATAGACTAAAAAAGACACTGGGGTAAATAAAAATTTTAACAATTATTGGGGAAACATATTTTTTTGCGCTACGTCATTGCGTTTAAACGAATGCACCCCCACACCATTTTTTTTTTTTTGGTGGAGGGTATAAAAAAATACACAAATCTTTAAGAATTTATATAACAAAATTTAATTTTTTTTTATCGAATTATTATATTTTTTAAAAAATATTTCACATGTGTTAGAAATAAATAAAATGTACATTTTTAGAACTTAATTTACTTGGGTCCCAACATGTCTTGTGGTCTGACCCACTGGCTAAATTGTTCTTCAGTTAGATAACCTAATTTAATGGCTTCTTCCTTCAGTGTGGTACCATTCTTATGGGCAGTCTTTGCGATTTTAGCGGCTTTATCATAGCCAATATGAGGATTTAGGGCAGTTACCAGCATAAGGGATTCATTCATGATTTTATTAATACGTTCGGTATTAGCTTGGATGCCTTGCACGCAATTGGCAGTAAAGGTTCTGCTGCCATCAGCTAAAATTTGAAGAGAGGAGATCGGTTTAATAGTTTTGTTTTTATTGTAAAATAAAAAGATCGATTTTTTTAAAAACTTACACAATAAACGAATGGAACGCAAAACATTTGAAACCACCAAGGGTTTAAAAACATTCAATTCGAAATGACCGTTTGAGCCACCAACTGTAACGGCTACTTGATTGCCCATTACTTGAGCGGCAACCATAGTCATCGATTCGCATTGTGTGGGATTAACTTTGCCAGGCATTATAGAACTACCAGGCTCATTTTCTGGCAGCATAAGTTCGCCCAAGCCACACCTGGGACCAGAGCCCAAGAAACGAATATCGTTGGCAATCTTCATCAAACTAACAGCAATTGTATTCAAAACTCCATGCACCTCAACCATGGCATCACGGCCAGCCAATGCTTCAAACTTATTGGGAGCGGTCACAAAAGGCAAGCCAGTGAGTTGAGCGATTTTAGCAGCACACTTTTCGGCGAAACCAATGCGGGTATTGAGACCAGTACCAACGGCCGTGCCACCCAATGCCAATTCATATACACGTGGCAAACAGGCATCAATACGATCCAAAGCATACGACATTTGTTGAGTATAACCACTGAATTCTTGGCCCAAAGTCAAAGGTACAGCATCCATGGTATGGGTACGACCAATCTTGATAATGTCCTTGAAATCATTTGATTTGGCCTTCAAAGCATCGCGTAAAATTTTAATGGCAGGCTTAAGATTGTTGTTTAATTCCAAAGCCACGGAAATGTGAATGGCAGTAGGGAAGGTATCATTGGAACTTTGAGATTTGTTAACATGATCGTTAGGATGAACAGGATCTTTAGAGCCCAACTTGCCGCCAAGCAGTTCAATGGCACGATTGCTGATAACCTGAAAGGAATAAAAAAATTACACATAAATACATACTATAGTTGGGTTAATAGGTTACTTTAGATGTTTTTGTCAAGAACCTTCTTAATTTTTTTTCGCAAACCAATAATGTAATTTGCTCTTTTTGAAAACTTAAGTAAGAATTTTGTAATAAATAATTCAAATGCTTCTATTCTGTTGTAATAAGACTTTTTATCCTACCTTAGTACATAATTTACGGTTAAACTTTTTATATAGAGTGGTAACATACAATGTTAATATAATAATAATAATTTTCCCGCCTTTTTTGTTTATAAATAATTTTGATGTTTATGTTTTCCTTGAAGAAGCTACCCAATGTGGTAGCGAAATATTGGAAAATAAAATTATTTTTATATAAAAGTGATCTCAACTATTTATGTTTTTTTATTTAAATTATTACACTTATTTATTACCCTTATTTACCTGCATGTGTAATTTTCACCCACCCCTATAACGGTTTTAAACCACCTGCACAGCTGCATTCCAAATGACGTTGGAGGATGATATCGTGGGGGTTACCTTCCTTTACCCATAAACTTATGCTGACAATACACGATGTATTTGCTAAACAAAAGTATAGGAAAACTTAAAAGAGTAGAACTTTTCAGAGGTAGGATTAGTTCTTCTTAGGAAAACTTTTCCCCCCTTGATCCGATTATTTTTATTTTCAACCTTTATCAGCCTATGACACATATTTCTGCGCTCAATAACTTTTAAAAAGCAATATAAGCTAAAAAAGTGATGTCCGGCTAGATTGGCAAAATACTCCTATGTGCGGCGTTTCGAGCCATACAGCGCGTAAAACACCTTAAACTTTATATTTTTATAAATCAAACCTCACGCTGAATCAACCGATATCTCAGTTTCACACCGATTAGTCAATTTTTTTCAGCAATAATTTTCGAGACTACGACTTGTATTTTGGTGTCTTTAGCGTGTCCAAACAGTGATTAGGGGAGAACAGAGACAGTCGTGTTAATTTGTTCATATCTCTGAAAGTTATGGTGCGATTGTGCTGTATTTAAATAGCGATACATTCTCTAATATTTGCAAAAGATTGATACCCCATACAGGTATGTGCAACCTCTGGGGCTTCGAAAAGTTCATTTTAACTAGCACACGAATATTATGTAGAAAATATATGTATATTTTACGGGATCAGAAATTAATATTGTAGATATTACAAACGGAATGACAAAGCTATATATACCCTTGGCATCACAGATGAAGGGTTTAAATCAAGTCTCTCAAAATCACTCTGATTTATACAGTCGTGGAGTCCGGAAACAGGTTTGGCTAAAATTAGGATCAAAAGCTACCCAAATATTGAGTACATGATCACACCTATTATACGATTAAATAAAATAAATAATGAAAATGAATCATTGCCAATTCGTTTCATTTTCTCGATGTGGTTACAAGCTGATAAACACGAAGCAAAAATCGTTGATAAGGTTTCAAAAATTATAATTAAATTAATTATATTTTTAAAAAGTTTTCGCATTTTTTAAGGTCATTAGGCCACAAATTTAAAACTAAATTGGTATCGCATAAAGAATGGTTAAATACGGTTACGGTTACGCGTTGAAAAATAAAATAGTAGACCTATTCAAAGTGGTTGCATATCAGTTCTGTTATTGCTGTTTTATATTATTAAAAGTATGCTTAAAGTTGTTGTGGGTAATTTTCATATACAAGGTGTCGAAGAATTAATCATAAAATTTGATCTTGAATAAATTTTTTACTAAATAAAAAAAAAATACATTGAGTAGTGGAAATCTTTATTTGGACCTGTAAAATTTTTCTGTTAATTGGAAAATATTATAGCAGCCAAGTGGCTGCCGCCAGTGTTGATACACATTTGACCGTAAGATAACACGGCCATTGAATTTGTCGCACAAATTGTGGCACCGTCCTGTTGAAACCACATATCTTCCAATTCGAGCCATAAAAAGTTTGTTATCATCTCACAATAGCAAACTCCATTCACAGTAACTGCCTGACCGGCCTCATTTTGGAAAAAATACGGCCCGATAATGCCGCCAGCCAATAAACCGCAACAAACAGTCACTCTTTGTGTGTGCATTGGTTTTTCGACAATCACTCTTGGATTATCATTCGCCCAAATGCGACAATTCTGCTTATTGACGAATCCACTGAGGTGAAAATGTGCCTCATAATTGAAGATGATTTTCTTCGAACATTGATTGAGGTAGACGATTGAGGATTTGAGGTGGACGGCTCTTTAGCCACACGCAGCAATATTTTCTGCAGTACAAGCTGTACGAGCATACACTGGGGTTTTCACATCTCCTACAAAATGGTTTGATCAAAATTTTGCACGATTTTTCCAATTGTATGCACATTTGGACGATTAAATTGACCGAAAAAATCACAAAGTAAACGATATGCATTTTGATTTGAAAGCCCATTTTCATAATAAGCTTGAATAACTTTAACGCGTTGCTCGATTGTGTATCTTTTAATGGTTCAAATAGAGTTAGTCTGAAATTGAGAAATGTCAAATGAAATGCAGAAAAAAAACTTGACGTTTAGGTGCGGATCACATTCAACATCGGCCCTTAAAATTCAACCTTATGAATATGCCTTGTTTTTATGCAAACATATAAAACTGCATTGGCAGATAATCAAAAAGGGCACTTTACCCTGAATATCTTTAAAAAATGTTTTATTTATGTTATAACTAGCTAATACCCGGTGTGCTTCGCCACCCCACCCCAAATGTTAGTACTTAATTCATATGGCAGGTGCTATAACTATTGTTAATGCACCTATTTCTTGCCTAAATGTTCATTTGGGTGTCAAAGTTGCTCTTGCAAAATTTTAGTACTCTAATCGATATCGTTTTCCAGATATACGAATTTTAGTATTTAATTCATATGGTAGGTGCCACGCCCACTATTGATAATGCACCAGGGTTGCAAAAGTTGGTACAATTGTACTTTTTGTGGTACAATTTAAGCCTCAAAAGTACAATGGTGCACCAATTACCCATTTGGTACTCAGTTTATGTTTTTTTTATAGAATTTCCCTAGTTTATCGTCTTGATTGATTTACGATGGCAACTCATGTTTGCTATCATTTCTTTGTGATTAATTGTTTGCATTCACCTGTTTATTTTCAAACAACTTTTAGACTTTTTATGTAATTTATTTTATGTTTAAATATGTATATATATATACATATCGTCGTACGCAAATTATTGTGTTCTATGTGACCCATAAAACATATACCTATAGAACACAATAATTTGAGAACTACGATATGTATCTTAGTGCAGTTTCTTTTTTTAAAGATATACTTTTAAAGTATAATTGAATTTTTAAGTACAAATGTTAATTTTAATATTACAAAAATGAATTTTTATGTACATTTTTATGCTATGTTTTTTTCTGGCTTTTATTTAAAACTAGAAAAGCACGGCGCGCGTTGCTACTCCAATTAAAGAATTAAAATGCATTCTGAATTTTAATTGAATATCAAGTGCAAAAAGCTAAATATTATAACTTATTTCTTATGGGCGTGGCACTGCCCACTTTTCTAATAACGAAATCGTAAAGTCATGACAGCTCAATATGTGTGCAAAGTTTCAGAAAAATCGGTCCAGTGCAAGTACCTCAAAATTATAACTTTTTTATGGGCGTGGTCCTGCCCACTTTTCTAATCACGAAATTATAAAGTCATGCCAATATGTGTGCAAAGTTTCGGAAAAATCGGTGCAGTGCAAGTACCTCAAAATTATAACTTTTTTTTATGGGCGTGGCCCTGCCCACTTTTTTAATCACAAAATTATAAAGTCATGACAGCTCAATATGTGTGCAAAGTTTCAGAAAAATCGGTCCAGTGCAAGTTCCTCAAAATTAAAACTTTTTTAGGGGCGTGGCCCCGCCCACTTTTCTTATCACAAAATTATTTAGTCATGAAAGCTTGATATGTGTGCAAAGTTTCAGAAAAATCGGTCAAGTGCAAGTAGCTAAAACTGACAACTAATTTTTATGGGCGTGGCCCCGCCCACTTTTTTCCACCCATAAACACTCCCTGGTATGTGTACAACAACTTGCCAAAGTTTGAGTCCGATCAGTTTTACAGTTTCGGAGTCTATAGCTAACACACACACACACACACAGAGTTTCACTTTTATATATATAGATAAAAAAAATTAAAAAAAATTTTAAAATAAAATTTTTTGGTACAATTGGGGTCGAAAAAGTACAATTTTATGAGCTTCTTGGTACAATTTTTATATTCTCATTTTGCAACCCTGTAATGCACCCATTTCTTGCCTTAATGTTCATTTGGGTGTCAAAGTTGCTCCCGCCCACTTACAATTTCAAACCAAAGTATAGCCTATAGTTCCTTCCAGACATACAGAAAGATTCTGTGAACATTTCAAGGAAATCGGTCCAGCCGTTTAACCGTCTATAAAGCACAAACAAACAACATACAAACACACATTGATTTTTATATACATACATATGTATATAGATAAATAAAGTTTTAAAATTTTTTCGTGTATACATATTTTGTAAAGATTTAAAAATATTATTCTAAACAATGTTTCGCCTAAGAAAAATTTTAAATATTTTCATCCAAATAGAACTACCGATTTATATGTATGTATATAATTTATATTTGCACTAATTACTTTCAAATATTTTGAAAATATCGTCAAATTTTCTTGATCTTTATATTAATATTTTGTTCTTTTTGTCGAGCTTGAAATCACTTTTTGTTTTTTTATGAAAATATGTTTTATTAACACCAATATTTCGCTACCAAACAATGGGTAGCTTCTTCAGGGTAAATACATATACAAATTTATAAATGTATTTATTATATTTTATTTATTTATTTTTATTTATTTTATTTTAATGGGGATTAACATATAAAATGTACTTACCTCATTTACATTCATGTTACTCTGAGTGCCAGAGCCGGTTTGCCAAATAACCAGTGGGAAATGATCATCATAAAGCTTTCCTGAGATTACATCATCAGCAGCCTTTGAAATGGCTTCACTAATTTTTGAATCCAAACCGAACTCTTTATTAACTTCAGCTGCAGCCTTTTTCAAAATGCCCATGGCTTGAACTACTGGCTTTGGCATGCGTTCTGTGGGGCCACCAATGGGAAAATTGATTTGGGAACGCATAGTTTGAGCGCCATAGTATTTATCGGCAGGTACCTTCAGTTCACCAAAAGTATCGGTTTCAATACGATAGTCAGCACAAGCCTAAATAACAATAAAAAAAAACATACAATTAAGCAAATTATTAATTTTAGGAAATTATATAAGAAAAAATTTAATATTTATAACGAGAACATTTATTTTTTTAATTTCTCACCATTTCTTGAGGTCGTTTACTATAAAACTGATCAAGTGTGTTAAAAATTTTTTTTTGTAAAGCGAATGACTTTAGATTTGCTTTTGAAAGTAAATATTTATAACCGAGCAGAAATTGTTTTTATGTTTTTTTTTTAAACTCAAGAGATAACATTGTTATTGTGGGGCTTACACCCACCACCAAAAAAAAGTGAAGACATACTAGTTTTGTCGGTTGGTTTGTACTATGCGTGGTACACAACGTAAACTATACAATTTAAAAATGATCTAGTTACACCCGTTCGTTTTTTAAGAACACTATAAGAAAATTATCTATATGTTCGTAAATATGTATGTATGCATATACAAAAAGCTGTTTATTATCGAAAAATGGGAAAAATCTTTTGAATAGAAAGAATTAAAATCCTTGAATATGGGTAAATCCTGATTCGACTTAATAATAGGGGAGCTCACATTATATTAGGTAGTTGTTACTCGGTAAATAATAAATAAATTTTCCATACAATTTTTTGTTGCAAGACTAACAGACAAAAAAATATTTCCTAGTTTTCTTTAGTTAGACGCATGGTGTAATTACATAAGGTGATAGCGTAAAGGAGAGAAATTTTTGTCTCTCTTTTTTATGTATGGAGTTTGACAATTTCCGAAGTTGAAATAATTTTTTTAAGTATGTATTTTGACATTCTCCAGAACACAAAAAAATAGTCAGCTGGGCTTGCACCGCCACCTTGTATAAGTGTACCCTGGTTAGACGAATTAAAATTAATATACAGTGTTGGAAAAAATAATAAGAACAACCACTTTAATAAGGAATTTTTTGTTCATAGTTGATGTATCGTTCATCTTTAACACTTTTTTACATCTACGTTGCATATTCCAGGAATATGGAGTACCATTCCTCATGGGTTTTCCCACAAATAATCTTTAGATTCATAGTGCTCAATCATAAGGAAAGTATCGAAACAATTTGTGGTTACATTAAGTAAAATAAAACTCAAATCGTGCAATAGAGAAACTCTTTAAAATACGCAAATTTATTGGCATATTGTACAAATTTCTTTATAATTGTAATCTTTATTTATTATTTCGTATTTATAAAATTATCGACTTTTTTCGAAGGTCCTTCCATTAAAGATTTTACAGTTGCTTCTGTTACCTTTTTGAAGGTAACACTTAAAATCGGACATGTTCTGGTACACCTTTCTTGTGTTCTTTAATTTCTTTCTTACAATATCCTAGTACCTCTCCACAGGCCTAAGTTCTCTTCAGTTAGGTGGATTTATCTCTCTTGGTACAAAAATTACATTATTCTTTGAATATCACTCAAGTGCCTTTTTTCCATAGTGAAAGATGACAAATCAGGCCAAAAGTATGTAGGCACTCGGTGCTGTCTCAAAAAAGGTAAAAGTCGTTTTTGTAGGCACCCCGTGACATAAGTTTCTGTGTTTATCGTGCCTAATGCCACAAATGCTTGGCTTCGTTTGCCACAACTGCAAATATCTTGCCACAAGAGAAATTTCTTAGGGAATTTTGTTTGGTTTTTTGTCCGGAACTCTTCCTGAACATTACCTCTTTCATCAGCAACATAAAAATCTTGGCCGGGAAGTTGAGAAAAGTCTGCCAATACGTATGTTTCGTCATCCATCACACAACGGGTGTATTTTTTCTAAAATCTGCCTTCAATTTTTACGCCCGTTTTTTTGGTTCTAAGTTCTTTACCGAATTGCGATCTGGAACTTTTCGAAATTTTGTATGTTTTCAGCCCAGCATAAGCTTTGGTTCTGTAGTGAAATAAGTTCACATGTAATAAAAATAGCTTATAAGAAATTGTTTTCTTTTTAAACTGTCCTAAACGTAACTATTTAGTAACTGCTGCTGATTAAAATTTTGTAAGGTTTTTGCTATGATTTACAGTGAAAACACAAACACTAACAAAGTTTTAGAGAAAAACTTTTCAAGTGATGATTGATTTGTTTTAGTGAGGCTAATGTTTTGTTGTATTTGTTTTGTTTTTTTTTATATTTACACTAAAATATAGTGATTGGAAGTAGTATGAAATTGAATGCAAAATATTTAGAACATTTTACGCAGCTCTTTATTATAAGCCGTCAACTATTGAAAAAAAAGAAAATTAAATAAAAAACAAATAATAGTGCTATATTCGGCCATGCCATGAATCTGATAATACCCTTCACTATCTTGTGCATGGAGAAAGTGACCACAGATTCCAGATTTAATGTAATACGTACCTAATATGGCTTTATTATTTTCAATGCCATATCTGATTTTAATTTTTTTCCTTGTATGTATGTCAGTTCTTTTCGAACCCATCGTAAAATTATGAAATAAGGTTTCGTATGTACATATATATTAATATTTAAAGAAAAAAAATATAAAAACAATAAAAAATTGATTTCAACATACACGCGGACAGATGGACAGCTTTCAGAAAATATATACCTTATGGGGTCGGAAATGAATATTGTAAAAGTTTTACACGGAATGACAATTTTATATACCCTTAAACTCATTGTGAAGGGTATAAAAACCTCGAGAAAGATTGAAACGTTTTATTCAAGGCATATTTATTCATCCGGTACTCTTGATTCGCCAGCTGATTATTTTTTTCAACACTTATTTTAAATGTCAGCTGTCAAAATGTATAAATAAAAAACAATTTTCTCTCTTTTCTAATTTATTTCAAATGTCAAACTTCATATATAAAAAATATAAACAAAAAATTCTCTCCGAACTGCAATTACCTGATGAATAAATATGCCTTGCGTTTTAGGTTAGGTTAAAAAGGAGGGGTATAAAAGCCCAAACCCATGACAGGTATGCACTTATGCCCAGTTGGCATGTTGTGCGCTCCATATATGCCTTGCGTTTTATTAAAAACTTTTATAGGGTGTGTCTAAGATACGGCACAGTTGAATAAAATTGTTTAAATTTTTTATTGTTTATTGTCCATATATTTTTATAAAATCGTAATATTATACTTCATACACATAAGTACACACATACATTTGTATGGATACAAAGGGGCATAACTCAAAAAACAAAAATTTTTATGGAGACTAAAAACTGATTTTGTCAAAACGATATATGTATGTATCTTCTACTTTGTTAGCTCAATTCTTAATACTATTTATTTAATATTAATATATTAAATAGAAAATAACTTTGAGGACATATAATTTTATAAATTAATTTAATATTTAATTTAAAATGAAGTAAATAGCTCAACTTGAATTTTTGTATTTTTTTTTTTTTAATTTAAAATAGAACTTACAGACTTTTTTATATCTGTTATATAAATTATTTGGCCTTGTAGGCTTTTTTATACAGTCAAATCCCGATAATTCGTACCCCGATAAATCGTAATTCCCAAGAATTCGTAATAAACTGTCGGTCCTCTGAAAAAATCTCGTTAACTCGTAAAATTTCCATACAGTTTGGTCCTCTCGCTAAATCGTAATTTATTTTTTTTTTTTCAAATATAATCTTCTTTACCTCTTATAAATCGTAATTGTCTGCTAACTACCACTTACATATATTTCGTAATAAAACCAACAGAAACATGGAAAGAATGCTAAAAGCTAACAATATGAAAAGTGATGACGACGACAATGATGGCAACAACGATGTTCCCTTGATAACGAATAAACATGAGAAATTGGCTCTGTGGACGAAGAAATTTTTAATTCCTTAATAAAAATAGAAAATACCTTGGCAACATCCGTGAGAAAAGTCTGAAACAAATGCAAATCACTCATTTTTTTTTAAATTAATTTTAGATAATGTACATAAATATGTACATTATGCATTTTAAGTTAAGATCGAAGTCCCGCCAAATCAAAAACCCCTATAATTCGTAAGAAATCTTATTTTTTTGTCACTCTTGAAGTAACTAAAAATTTTACCTAAATAATTGCCCATATACTATTAGACGACAAAAATAATAAATAATAGGTTCGTTCGAGAACTCACAAATTTGTACGAATTTGTACAAATTTTTACTGTATTTTACGAAATTGCGTTCGTTTACACAAATTTGTAGTAAATGAGAGCACAAATAGAGAGCGAAAAGTGACAGTTCTTGACTGAGTATTTGCAAATTTTTACAACAGAAATTTCTTGTAGTAAGATTTAGCAAAACCAAAAAACATATGATTCAAAAGGTAAACAAACAAAAGTAAGCAAACAAAAAGTATACAATTTGTGAAAAAAATATTAAAAAAAGGAAAATCCAAACAAAAGTGCAAAATATTATTAAATTTAAATTGTTTGTGAAATAAAGTTAGTTAACAATGTCTACAGATGAAAGAATGGAACTGCCTGAATCTGGCGCAGGTATACATACTTAAATACATATTTGCACATATGTATGTATGTACATAGTTCCCATTAAACTTTATTTATTTGCCATCAGCTGTTGCTTCAATCTTACGAATTTTTACAAATGTCTGTTCGAGTACTTTTTTGGACAAATTCTCTTTTTGAGAGTAAAATTTTCAATTTACTAAATAATTACTCATTTACTACAAAGTGCAGTAAAAGTACTCGAACGAACCTAATAATAATAGGTTCGTTTGAGTACTTTTACTGCACTTTGTAGTAAATGAGTAATTATTTAGTAAATTGAAAATTTTACTCTCAAAAAGAGAATTTGTCCAAAAAAGTACTCGAACAGACATTTGTAAAAATTCGTAAGATTGAAGCAACAGCTGATGGCAAATAAATATTGTGTTGTTTAATGGGAACTATGTACATACATATGTATGTGCAAATATGTATTTAAGTATGTATACATGCGCCAGATTCAGGCAGTTCCATTCTTTCGTCTGTAGACATTGTTAACTAACTTTATTTCACAAAGAATTTAAATTTAATAATAATTTGCACTTTTGTTTGGATTTTCCTTTTTTTAATATTTTTTTCACAAATTGTATACTTTTTGTTTGCTTACTTTTCCAGTGACTTGATTTATAGCAAAAAATCGATTTTTTTTTAAATTTGTGTTGTGCACATTTTGCATTTAGTCTGCGATATGTGCTCCGAGTAACATATACATACATGAAAACTTTTGTTTGATTAACAAAAAAAAAAACTATGTGAGAACGATTTTAAGAGCATAAATTTTAATAAAATGTTCTTATTAAAAAACCGGTTGAATTGTTATTTAAATTTGTATGTGCATGATTTATTATACCCTTCACACAGTGAAAAAGGGTATATATAGGTTTGTCATTCCGTGTGAAATTTCTACAATTTTCATTTCCGACCCCATAAAGTATATATTTTCTGAAAGCTTATGAATAGGGGAGTCGATTAAGCCCTGTCAGTCTGACCGTCTGTCCGTGTGTATGTTGAAATCAACTTTTTGAAGCCCCCCGACATAGGTTTGACCCGGGTAAGGTACTAAAATATCAGAAATATTCGGGAGTAGATCGGTATTGAAAATCAGAAACATCGGTACATAAACAACTGAGATATGAGCAAAAACCCACGACCACCTCGATTTTTTTTTCACAAAAACAACATTACAACAACAACATACATACATACAAACGTGTATACTGGTTAGAGAAAACGTGTCATCGAATCCCAGCTGAGCCAAAAAAAAAATTTTTTTAAAAATTTTTTTTTAATTTTTTTTTTATTTATTTATTTATTTTTTTTTTTTTTTTTAATATATTATTTATATTTTTATTATTATTTTTTTTTTAATTTTATTTTTTATTTTTTTTGTTTTATATATAATAATTATAATTATATATAATAATTTTTTTAAAAAATTTTTTTTTTATTTTTTTTTTAAATTTTTTTTAAATTTTTTAAAAAAATTTTTTTTTTAAATTTTTTTTTTAAATTTTTTTTTTAGTTTTTTTTTAATTTTTTTTTTTTTTTTTTTCGTTTTTTTAACATACATACGTTAATTTATAATTTTACAATGGGATGTTTTTATATATGTATGTTTTTATATGTATGTACGTATTTCATATGGGATGAATGGTGACACAAACTACTGTTATTTCATGACTACACGTTGTGAAGGGTATATAAGATTCGGCACGGCCGAATATAGCGCTCTTACTTGTTTTTTGTTTGTTTTGTTTTTATAACTATGCTTAAGGGGGAATATTAATTCAGTCATTCTATTTCTAATACTTCGAAAAAATTAATGTTTAGTTTGGGTTTCCACGTTTTTTTAAGACAACCTAAATGTTCATGTCCATCTTTCTGTAGAAAGCTTATTATATCTCAAAAAAAAAGTTCTAAAATTTTATAGAAACTTACTATGCTAAGCACTCGGCTAAGATCGGAATAATTTTTTATATATTCTTAAAAAATTATTACAATTTAATTTAATTTAGAAAATGTTTTAGGAAATTAAAAAATATAATAAATGTTATATGTGAAACTTGATATTGACAACACTTTAATTTAATAAAGTTACTTTTGTTATAATAATAACTCTGAGTATTTATTAATAAATGAACTTGGGCCAAAATAGAAATGATTTACAGTAAATTCAACTGAAAAAAAATCCAAGTACTAGTTGGTAGTGGTGGGTAAATACGATTCGGCACATACAAATATAACACTCTTGTTTTATTTTTTTTTATAATTTCACTAGTATACATACATATGTACATATTAATTTAGCACTGATATGGTGTAAATTGAAAATAATTTTATATGGCTTTAAAGGCAGCCAACCGTATAAATTATATTAACCCAGGAAGATACTATTAATCTACTTATATAATTTTTGCGAAACAAATTTTTAAAACTTGCTGCTCAAGTGAGACTGTAATGAAAAGCACCTTAACATCTATGCCATAGAAACCTCAAGCTTTCCTTAATTTGAACAGACTAAAATAACTATTGCAACCTAAATCAAATAATTGTTTTTCAAGCTATATGTATCAATATAAACTATATATATTATAGTTTATATTGTCTTGCACATAAATATATTTATTTCACTAATACTATAAATCTGTGGCTTGGAGCTAAAAGGGCCAATGTCGCTTTTTTTTTTAAGTTAATCATTGCATTAGATTTGTTTTCTTGCTCTATTTCATTATGGTAAAACAGCTAAAGTCATACTTAACTCTGAACAGCTTCATAAATAAAATGCTGGCCAATATCACTATGAAAGCATCTATAAAAGTTAAAGTTCAATTCCAATTTTCTCAAAAGTAAATATTTTGACATTGGCCCTTTTAGCTCCAAGCCACAGAAATAACATACATATGTATGTATTTTAAATATATGTAAATGCTTGGATCTTTGGTACTCACTTAATCAAGAAAAGAAGAAACAACTGTACGTAGTTAATTTCTTATTTTTCACACAGATACCCACTTAGATATCAACCTGAATTAAAGCACAAGATACTTTTTATCTCAATAACCGTGAGCACGTGTTTTTTAATTATAGTATGTTGCCGGGATTCATATACAGGGTGGACCAAAAGTCACGCCTGCGTGTAAAAATTGAATAACTTTTGTTTATTAATATTTTTTATTTTTTTTTTTTCAGATTTTATTCATCGATTCGTGTTACACCAAAATGCAAAATTTAACGACTGAGCAACGAACGAAAGTGGTAGAATTTTACTTTTCCAATGGGCGCTCAATTTTACTGACGCAACGAGCATATCTAAATGGATACGTAAATAAACAAAATATGCGATTTTGGGGTACTACAAATCCCAGAGTTGTTTACCAGCGCCAATTACACCCCCTCAAGTGTACAGTATGGTGTGGAGTGACATCAGAAAGATTTATAGGGCCCTACTTCTTCGAGGATGAAGTTGGTAATACAGTAACGGTGAATGGGGACAGATATCGCGCTATGCTTAATAATTTTGTACGCCCTGAGGCAGCCAACAAGTGGTTTCAGCAGGATGGAGCAACAGCACACACGGCCCGTGCCACAATGACACTTTTAAATGAAATTTTTGACGACCGAATTATCTCGAAAAGTTCAGAATTTAATTGGCCAGCACGTTCACCGGATTTAACTGCCCCTGATTATTTTCTATGGGGTTATCTCAAAGAACGAGTGTATGTAAACAAGCCTCAAACTAGAGAGCAGCTAAAGAACAACATTGAAGCTGAGATCAGGGCAATAGAGCCTGAAACCTTGCGTGCAGTTATGCAAAACGCCTGTTTAAGAGCCCAATTGTGCATCGATGAAAATGGTGGTCATCTCTCTGACATTATTTTTCATAATTAAAATTTAGGTCATACAAAGATAATATTATAATTAAAAAAAATTTAATAAAAAATAATAATAAACAAAAAAGTTATTCAATTTTTACACGCAGGCGCGACTTTTGGTCCACCCTGTACCTTATGAATATACCTTGATGTGAATAATAATATTAATTCAAAAATATTTACGTTTTTTATAACCAATTTGTTGTTATTTTGACTAGAATATTGTATATATTTTTTTAGCTTATTAGTTATACCAATGACCATTACTACAACTTGACGTTCGTAAAGGTGTCGTACGAATAAAAAGTTTGTGAGAATTATAACCTTACTTTAACCCACCTCTTATCAAAAAATAAAAATCTACAAACAAGTGTCTAACAAGTGTATTTATTTTACCATTAGCATATCATAAAACCACATAAGAACCTATGAAAATTTGACATAAAATAGACTTGAAAAAACAAACATTCACGGAACACTATAAAACCAAAAGCGCTGTTTATTAACCGATTCAAACCATTAGTAATTTAGCTACATAGCTCTAACGTACATGAACACATATGGTCGTTCGTGCTTTTATAATCCAAGCGATCGCATTTAATAGACGTTTTGCATGTTATTTGTTTTTGTTACAATAACAAAACACGTGCAAATTTTCACTTAAAGCTATCGTTCAGATTCTAAAAGCAGCACATAAAATCATCAGTATTAATTTTGAAAAGAATAAAAAAGGGCGATTTATACAAAAAAAAGTAACACCAGTAAGGGGTAGGTACCTCTTTGAAAATCAAAATAAGTACACCAACACATTTTTTTAATGTATTCTGTTCAATTTATTTAAAATTCAAAGTAACATTTGAAAAATTCTATAAAAACATATATAACAAAAATAAACAAAAAATTTCTCATATGTATATTATTTATTAATGCTTACATATCGTAAGTTGTAACGGCATCATAGACAGTCATAGTCGTCATAGAAGATATTTTAAAATTCCTTAAATGCTTTTTAGTGTTGGCGTGACGATCAATGTGTCTTTAGTTTATTAAGTACTGCTTGCAAAGTACAGGGTTGTCGTCCGATAAAGAAATACTACCTTCAGATTCTACTGAGCTTTCTTCACCTACTACAGTGTTTAATAATAGTTGTTGTGGATGTGGATTCACTTTTAATAAAAACCTAGTAGAAAAAAAATTATTAATAAATAAAATAAGTTTATAAAATGAAAACTTACCTTCTCATAATCACGTAGTAAAAAAATTTAGAGATAAAGTTATTGTTAGAAGTGTAAATGCACAACACTCTTCTTAACAATATACTTATGTTACTAACGACTTTTTTGTTTAAAAACGATAAAAAAAAAAAACGATGTATGCAAATGTTTTTGTCATCATCAAATCACTATACGTAACACCACTTTCAAAATTTGTTTGATGATGTTCTCTGTCAAATACGACCAAATAAGCAATAATTTTTTATACATGGAATTGGACAGTAGCGTTCTACATTATCTGTGCGGATTTCACCTTTATAAATTTGTATATATATTTATATTTAAACAGTGTAATGTATATATATTAATAAAGCTGGTAATTTAAATAAAACAAAAAGCACAAAACATTATCTTTCCATTGTGTAAAGTGTCAAAAAGTGGCACGAATTATAGAAAGTTTCACATCAAAAGTGACAAAAAGCTACTTTAGTAGCCTTAACGGTAACACTGAAAATTATATTCGGTTTTTAGACGATGAATGTTAAAAATATGACTTCCAATTTTTAATTTAAGAATCTTTAAATAAATGTTTTTTGTGATATTTTTCAATATCTTTTTACATTCATTTAGAATGAGCTGTTGCAGTAAGTCATCGTAAATTATTTTTTTAAGATTCTTCTTCATTCAGCGCTTTAATTTTAATGACAAAAAAGTATTTACACCACTGCACTTGTATTAAATAAATTTCCAATTGGGCGTTTTAACAATTGTTGCCGAAATCAAAAGCCGGTTACATATATACATACATACATGTATATATTTACATTAATAAATGCTAATATCTAATATAAAATGTTTTCATTTTTAATCACAGCAAATGCAATGTTTACAATATACGTTTTCAAAGTTTACTAAACCACTTTGTTTTCCAATTTCTTTTAACTATTATAAGTTTATAAAACATATGTATTTTTTTTAAATTAATTTTTATTTAGCCACTTCCTTCTACTTTGCCATATTTTAGGTATTAAAATTCAAGAATTACATAATCCTGCTAACATAGATACGAAAATTCCACTTTTCTCCAGACAACTTACCATAACAGACCTGTGAATCCAACGCGTTTTGTTTAATTGTTGAACGCCACACAGCAAAGAACGTTGTAAAACTTGGAATAACATAATTTAGGCTTTTTAAACACTATTTTTTAGATCTTTTCCTTTTCTCAGTGCAGTGCTGAAGCGAATCAGCTGAAATTTTGCAAGTGTTTTCGACGGTAATGACAATAGCGGCAGAGCTGTTAAGCCAAGGGTTGCCAGTACTAATTAAAAAATCTATTTATTTATTTACTTAGAAATTCCACAGTAATAAATCATATAAAATACACAGCATGGTACAATTATCAGGTAGCCTCACTAAAACAGCTGATTATTTCTCTACTTTAAGGTTTAACTTAGATGTCAAATTTTGTTTATGTATGTGTGTATATTGTGTACGTATATATTCTACCGCCAAAAAAAACACGCACACACATTTGCTTTTTGACATTTAAGTCGTCGTTTTCCAGCAACAAAATACAGTTAGGATTTTGTTGTTGCAGAACTGAGGCTACCTGATGATTGTACCATGATACACAGGTAAATGTTATTATGTTTGCGATAAGCTAGATAATTGTATACAAAATACTTGTGTCTTACTTGTGTAATATAATTGCAGCCGTGCAAATTTGTTTATTTATTAATTCAAACAGCAATAAAAAGTCTATAAGTTTAATAATTTATATATATTAGTTATACATATATATAAAATATGTTCACTTAAACTATAATTTTGAAGCACACTTTGGTCGATAATAAAAAGTTGGCACCACTGGATATAATAATACTAATATAAAGTACGATATTTTTACATCGTTGTGTTTGTTATGATTTAAAACGTCACTATTACAAATGGCTTTATAAAAAAATTCGTGTTTAACAACGTTTATTAACATTTTTAAACAAATCATAAAAACAGACATTGTATTAGAATAAAAAATAGTTTGTTTATTGTACTGATAACTTTTCAGATTTAACAATATGGAACGCCCACAAAAAATGCCAAAAGTGGCCAAGGTAAGTAAATTTGTCAATATCCGAATCATGTTTTTTATAAACTTTTTTTTTGTCCAGGTCAAAAATAAAGCTCCAGCAGAAGTGCAAATTACTGCAGAACAACTTTTGCGTGAAGCTAAGGAACGTGATTTGGAAATCCTACCACCGCCACCAAAACAAAAAATCTCAGATCCAGCCGAATTAGCAGACTATCAACAAAGAAAACGCAAAGTCTTTGAAGACAATTTACGTAAAAATCGTATGGTGGTAAGCCATTGGATAAAGTATGCACAGTGGGAGGAATCGCAAAAAGAAATTCAACGTGCTCGTTCTATATGGGAGCGAGCTTTGGACAATGATCATCGTAATGTTACGATTTGGCTAAAATATGCAGAAATGGAAATGAAAAATAAACAGGTTAACCATGCTCGTAACCTTTGGGATAGGGCTGTCACCATTATGCCGCGCGTCAACCAATTTTGGTATAAATATACTTACATGGAGGAAATGTTGGAAAATGTAGCGGGAGCCAGACAGGTTTTCGAAAGATGGATGGAATGGCAACCTGAAGAGCAGGCCTGGCAAACGTATGTCAACTTTGAATTGCGCTACAAAGAAATTGATCGGGCACGTGCTATTTATGAACGTTTTGTATACGTTCATCCTGATGTCAAGAACTGGATCAAATTTGCACGTTTTGAAGAGTCGCATGGTTTTATACATGGATCCAGAAGGGTGTTTGAAAGAGCTGTGGAATTCTTTGGCGATGACTATATAGAGGAACGTTTATTTATAGCATTTGCCCGTTTTGAAGAAGGTCAAAAGGAACATGATCGTGCTAGAGTCATTTACAAGTATGCCTTAGATCACTTACCCAAGGAGCGGACACAAGAACTGTACAAAGCCTATACAATACATGAAAAGAAATACGGGGATCGTGCTGGCATCGAAGACGTCATAGTGTCTAAGAGAAAGTTTCAATACGAACAAGAAGTAGCCAATAATCCACAAAACTATGATGCTTGGTTCGATTATTTAAGGTTAATTGAAGGCGAAAGTGATGCTGATCTCATAAGAGAAACTTACGAACGTGCCATTTCAAATGTCCCTCCCGCCAATGAGAAAAATTACTGGCGCCGTTACATCTATCTATGGATCAACTATGCCCTATTTGAGGAACTGGAAACCGAAGATATAGACCGCACACGTCAAATTTACAAGACGTGCCTGGAATTAATACCTCACAAAAAGTTTACATTCAGTAAAATATGGCTTATGTATGCTCAATTTGAAATAAGATGTAAAGATCTTCAAAAGGCTCGTAAAACTTTAGGCATGGCTATTGGCATGTGCCCAAGGGATAAACTTTTTAGAGGTTATATTGAACTTGAAATACAGCTGCGCGAATTTGATCGGTGTCGTCTGCTATATGAAAAGTTTTTGGAATTTGGACCTGAAAATTGTGTGACTTGGATGAAATTTGCAGAATTGGAAAATCTATTAGGTGATACGGAACGAGCAAGAGCCATATACGAATTAGCGGTACAGCAACCTCGTCTAGATATGCCCGAACTACTATGGAAAGCTTATATAGATTTTGAAGTTGCTCAGGTTGAATCCGAGTTAGCTCGTCAGCTCTACGAAAGACTCTTGGAGAGAACACAACATGTAAAAGTTTGGATGTCGTATGCAAAATTTGAATTAACTTCACAACTAGCCGAAGATGATACAGACATGAATGTACGTTTGTCTCGTAGAGTTTACGAAAGAGCAAATGATACTTTACGCCAGTTAGGTGATAAAGAATCAAGAGTTTTGCTTTTGGAAGCTTGGCGAGATTTTGAACGTGAATCTGGTGACCATGATAGTTTGGAAAAGGTTATAGAAAAAATGCCCAGACGCGTCAAAAAGAGGCAAAAGATTGTTTCCGAGTCAGGAGTGGAAGAAGGCTGGGAAGAGGTGTTTGACTACATATTTCCAGAAGATGAAATGGCTAGACCTAATCTTAAACTTTTGGCAGCTGCTAAAATGTGGAAAAAACTTAAGGAAACTGGCAGCTCTGTAGCGGAAGAAAATAAATCAAATGAAACGGAAAGCAGAGGAGAAAACTCTAATGTCAGTTATGAGGAGCAAATGAAGGAATCTGCAAACATACCACGTAGCAATTCACCTAAAACCATAAAAGAAAATGATGAACAACAAAAGAAAACTAATAATTGTATTACAGAAAACAATACAAACAACTGTGAAAATTCTCCTACCTAATACTAGATAAGACAAAAAATTATGATTAGAAATGACTTTTACTTAGTTTTAAGTAAGATTATTAATAAAATTTTTATAATAGTTCTTATTCGAACTTTTTCATTATATAAATTTGTATGTGTGTAATCTTTTATATTGGTATTCCCCTCGGCTAATATTGAATTAATTTTCCGTATCCTTTACGACACTTTGGATTTCTTGTGAATAAAGCAATTGTGTACAGAATATTGTGCAAATATAAAACAATGTTTGATCTTATTATTTTCTAATGCGATGGCAATATCTCTTTATCTATAAAGCTGCTTCGCCATAAAAATAAAGCAAGCCGTCTTTTTTATCATTGTATCGGAATTTTATTTTCTATTTTGTGTATTATTTGAAACGTATTAGTAGAGTAAAAGACGAATATGCATACTTCATTAGCTGAAATTAAAATCTTTTTAAATTTAATTATTTTTTAGGATGCAATCTCACCAATACAAAGGTTGGCAAATTAACTGGTATATAAGAGCCAGCATAAATTATAGAATGCTTTTGAGTACGCATTAAAGTTATCAACAAGTTCTTTTTAAAACTGGTAGTCTGCGCCAACCAACCACACGAATAAAATGCATACGTTGTATTCCAACTTTGTGCGCTCATGCAATGACCAAAATAACATATAATAAAAACCTCCAAAGTAACGGCTATAAAAAATATAATCGATAAAATCTGAGCACTGTAATCAGCAGCGTCCACAACATAAAGAAAATGTAAACCGACGGTACACTGAACTAAAGCCGAACAAACAAATTGAGCAAGACAAGCTTTAGAAATGATATTTTCAATTATGTTAAATAATCTAGGAATAGAAAATTTTATAATTTTAAATAATTTAACATTTAATAGTTTAGTTAAACTTGAGAGTTTAGGTAAAATGCAATTAAAGTGTTTGCTCAGTTTAACTAAACTTACTGTTAAGCTAAACTCTATACTTAACCTACTTTAAAATATTTTTATAATCCTTTATACACTCATTAAATTCTTCTAAATATCTTGAGCGCTCTTTCTTAGTTAAAAACATATGTTCCTCTCCAGTTTCTGTACGACCTATAGTTTTGATTCGCACTTCCAAAGCTTTCATCTGGGCCGTTAATATTATAAGATATGCTGGAGGATATGAATCATTGGCACAGTTTTGTAATGCCTGCACAACGAGGCCCAACAGCTGATATGCTATTACAATCACATAAGTAAATGTATTATCAGACCAATTTACACCAAACCAGGCAGGATATAGCAACGAACGCTTATTAGCAAATACTACCTTCAAAATACTCAAACACGTACCCACCGCATAGAGACGTACAAATATAAAAAACGATAACTGTGAGATCTTAATAGCAGTCTGCAGTATCTTCTGTTCCTCTTTATTTTTAGCTCTCTTATCTAGTTTGCTTAAAATTATCTTAATTTTCTTCAGTTCTTCACGTACCAAATATACGTTAACGAATTTCAAATTAGCTATTATATCCGTTATGGTAATAGTCAAATTTTCACACAGTTGTTGGGTATTTTGGGCCAAAAATACATTCACGATTAAGGTCAAAGGAAACAAGAACGTTACTAGAGCATTTATAAACACTGCGTAAATATGATAGAGTTTTGCGTTGATATTTTTAGGAGCTTTAATGCCCATCCAATGCCACACTTTCCAATGATAGTAAAAGGCTTTATTGGTATCCAGTTGATAAGTTGTAAGTTTCATATTCCATATATGTGTGCAAGAATTTCGAATTGCTTTTATTTTAAATCTTGAAAAAAAAATGTCATGTTATAACTTAATTGGATAGAAGTTTTGTGTAATATTTGTAAAAAGTTTTGCACTAGTATTTACAAACAATTGCTTTAATTAGAAAACTTTTTAATTTGTTTTAAAATTATTGTTATTTGCCAAGGAATTTATTACTAGAGTAAAAAAAGGAATCCTTATTCGGATATTCAGTTCATCGGTTTAGATGGCAATGTTTAATAACGACTACATAAATGCCTCTTTTACTTGTGCTAAACGTAGGTAAAAAACAAACGAACTTTTTTTTGTTCTGTACAGTGATCAGACGGTGTAAGCATTAAGCTTAATAAGTAAAAGTTTAACCGATTACTACCTATGGCTGCTTGGTCTGACTGAACGCCACTACAAACCTCTGCCATCTGAGGCCTCTGAGAAAGTTGAAAAGAACAGCAATCGCAAAAATTGCAGTGATAACTTTACCAACAGCCTCACATTTTATATTTATTATACACTTCACACAGTGAAAAAGGGTTTGTCATTCCGTGTGAAATTTCTACAATTTTCATTACCGACCCCATAAAGTATATATTTTCTGAAAGCTTATTAATAGGAAAGTCGATTAAGCTCTGTCAGTCTGTCCATCTGACCGTCTATCCGTGTGCATGTTGAAATCAACTTTTTGAAGCCCCCGACATCGCCAGGACCGTAAAGTATTGAAAATGCGTGAAGTATTAAAATATTGGAAATATTCGGAAGCAGATCGTTATTGAAAATCAGAAAAATCAGTAGATAAACAACTGAGATATGAGGAAAAAAACCACGATCACCTTATTTTTTCACAATAACAACAACATACATACATACAAACGTGGTATACTGGGGCTAAATTACGGCATTCGCGATCGAAATTTTACTCGAACGATCGAGTAACATACATACAGTATCGGCCAAAACCTAAGCACCCCCTCAGTACATTTTTTAATGATAATTTTTTTAAGAAAATTAATTATTAAAGTTTTTTTTGTATTTTTTTTTTATATATTTACATCTTTATTATTGAAAAACACCAACTTTAAGAATTCAGAATTTGATAAAAAAAAAGTTAAAATTCAAAAAATATTTTAAGTCACAAATATAAGCGGACTAAACTAAAGCACCCCCTAAAAATTGTGCTTGGAAATTTTACTACGGTACTGCGACATTACTGTATTAGTTAATGGTACACTCCAAAAATGCAGCAGTTATTAAGCTGCAGTGTTAAGAAGAACTTGTTAGAAATTATGCGAAAATTGTCATCGTTTTAAAGTTTTCGTTGAGATAAGAGTAATGGCACGAAATAAGTACTCAATGAGTTTAAAATTAGAATTCTTGATGATAGGAGAGCCGGCTTATTACGACATCAATTGAGTGCGAAATATTCGATCAACAGATCAATTATTTCTAGGCTAATTAAAAAGTTTTTGTAGACTGGTCGCACATCTCCTACTCATTCTGGAGGAAGGCCACGTGAAACTTCGCGACATGAAGACTCCTTAATTAAAAGGACAATTCAAAATGATCCTACAACATCTTCTAGTCACATACGAAACCGCTTAGATTAAAAAATTAGCGAAAGAACGATTCGCAGAAGGACGGTAGAGGCCGGATTATTCAGTCGACGACCAGCAAAAAAAACCTTTTATATCGTCAAAACATAAAAAAGCCAGACTTGAATTTTCCAAGTCCCATCTCAACTGGAGTGTCCAAAAATGGAGGACTATGCTGTTTTCTGACGAATCTAAGTTTAATTTAAAGCATTCCGATTGCATAAGGCGTGTACGCAGACCAAATGGACAACTGTTAAATCCTAAATATTGCAAAGGCACTGTAAAGCATGGAGGCGGCAACATAATGGTCTGGTGTTGTGTCTCTGGACAAGGAATTGGGCCAATTCATAAGATTGATGGAATTATGGATCGTTTCATGTATCGTGACGTATTAAAAGACGTAATACTGCCTTATGCTGAAGAATAGATGCCACTAAAATGGACATTCCAGCAAGACAACGACCCAAAACATACGTCAAAAGTTGTTAATGAGTGGTTCCAGAACAATTTAATAGAAGTTCTCCGTTGGCCTGCCCAATTCTCCGATCGATTATATATCGTCGTTCGTAAGTTATTGTGTTCTATATGACACATAAAACATATACCTATAGAACACAATCATTTACGAACGACGATATATCAAAATTGTTAAATGAAAAAAAAACTCAAAAAATACACAAAATTCAACTTTAAACTTTATTTAAGGTAATACAACAAAATTAAATTAATTAAAATACATATTCTCAACTTCTGGCTACCGCTTATCATACGACTATACTGATGGTATATATAAATGTATGTATGTCGTTACGTTAAGAAAGAAACCAAATGTTGAAGAAATGTGGTTTAGTATCTTAAATAATATGCATTTTATCTACTTTAACATCATAAGTATTTTAAGAAATTAAAAAAAAAATAAAAATGTTTAAGATTGAATTTAATTCAAAATAACAAAAACATAGTGATGTTTAAAAAATTGCAAGTAATGCACGTTAGTTTAATTCATTATTGTTTTTAATTTTTTATACATACATATATAGTATAGGTATATACTTTTACATAATTTTGCAAAATTTTCGAAAACTACTTAATAATTTTGACATAACATAATAAAATGTAAAGGATTTACCAAAAAAGAAAAAAAAAACAAAATATCAAATTGAGATAAATTTGATGGGCTATTATTATGATTCTTGACTGTTCACAGATTGATTCTTGCAAACTTTACTGTGACCATCTTTCCAATGGCGTGCCTGGCATATTTCTGAACAATAAGCAGCACGAAAGCAGCATAAATAAATGGCTTCCTCAAGACACCAATAACACTGAGAATGAAATTTAAAAAATGATTTCTTCGATAAAGATGATTTTGTATTAATCTTAACGATATTTCTTACCCATTGTTTACGCTTTAAAATTTTACATTCTAGCTCTTGTTTCTTAATGGTTTCTTTAAGTTTACGCTTTTGGGCTTCCAACTTTTCATTCTTTTGTTTATACTCATTTATAACTTTGTGAGCAGATTCTAGTTCATTAAGCTAAAATTTTGTCATTATAAATTTCTTACTTTAACACAAAAAAAAAAAACTGACTGGTTTACTTACCATTTTAAGCCGATCATCTGTTTCCGGAAAATTTTTTACTTTACGCGTAGCCATTTTACCACTACTGCTGTTATTGTTGTTGTTTTCTTCTGTAGATTTATTAAATAAATTATGGATTTTCAAACGTTTCAAAGACACCGAAACTTCAGTACACAATGTTGTTTGACTGTTTGTTAAGACATTATCTCCATTGTTACTTTCTTGCGATATCGTTAGATTAAATTGATTATCGTTATTGCTATCTGCAGCTGATTTTAATAAAGTTGAAGAATGTTTACGTTTTTTCCTGCCAGCCTTCCCTTGAGCCATTGTATTATCCATTGAAGTTGTACCCAAAACGGTACGAATGATTTCTTCAGTTTGCTGAGGATTTGCATGGAAACTAAATGCACTTGGTGGATAAGTTGATAACATTTGATGATAGCGCAATTCATCCATGGCTTTTTTAATCGCTGGACTATTTCCCAATTTAAGCGACTTCGTATCAGCATCAATAGGCTTTATGTAGCGTACATCGATTAGAGCACGTGAATGATTGCCGCCAAAAAATCGTACATCAAATTTATTATTGGGCAGAACACGTATAACTTTGGCTGGCCAATAGGGAAAGCCGCTGTGCTTGGCATAGACCAACTCATGGCGTTGTACACAGGGTTTGGCAAACCAAACCGGAGATTGTTTTTCATGCGAATAACGAAAGCAATCTGGGCAGCGTCTTATTTCCGAAAGATCGTGAGTTATATCGCGTAATAGCCATTTGGTAGATTCAATTTCTGTACTGTAGGCTGGAAATTCAAATTTTATAAAAGTCGTTGAAAGAATTATACATTTAAGCAAAAACTTTTATTCATACTTAAAAGGGTGGAAAAAAATTTTCTATTTACAAAACATTGTTAATATCCACACATTTATATAGTACCCTACACCTGTGGTACCAAGGACATTTATAGTTTTATTATTTTGTTTGTAATTTCTACAATATTCATTTCCGACTTTTGAAAATATCTACGAATGAATCGAGCAATCGCCCCATAATATAAGATATAAGCAAATAAACACGACTGCCTCTGATTTTCCATATTTTTATCATAAAAATCATTTTTAGTCCTAGGATAATTAATAGACACGTTTGCTAATATTTTAACATGTGCATCCCTGACAACACAACACTATAGCAACCGTAACCGGATCAGTGAGCGTGGCGTTTCTCATACAATGTAAAAAATATAACCAACTAAAAAGTCTTGTAACATTGTATGGACTACTTTAATATTTAGTTACACAATTATATGTATTTATCAATATACATACATCCAAGAAAGATGGGAAAATATTTATACATCATAACCCCGCTGTTGACTGAACATTTAATTGAACTCAAACACAAAACAGAGGATGGATAGAAGATGGATATTCTTTTTTCGTATTTTTTTTTATAAATTTATACAAAAATAAATTATTGAATTATATGTCGTTATATTTTAAGTAAAAGCAATCTAAAATTATTTAAGCAGAATTTTGTGACCGATTATGTGGCCTAGAAGCTATGTTAACAAAACTTTAAATAAATAAAATATTAAAAAATAGAAATATGAGATAATATTTAACATAAGGTTTATTACATGAAGAAACAATCTTTTTATTCTTTTACTACTTACGTCCAAAAAATACTCCAACACTATGTTGTATATCCAATAAGTCAACTAAAAACTCCATTAAAAATGTGTATTGTTTTTGACCTAATTTCGCTGCTACATCATCTAATCCTATCATTTTAGAATGTAACAATAAACGGGATACAAAATCAACTTCGATGCCATTTGAACGCTTGGCATCCAAATACGTATGAACGTCGTGTGTCAACCATTCACGATTATAGGAAAAGGTAAACTTAACTAAGTGACACAATTCATCGGCCTGAAGATTGGGAGGATTGCGCAAATCGGCACGTTTAAGTAAACGACAACTTGTACACAGTTCCAAATCATGCTCATCTTCTTCGTTAGGTGATATTTCACTTTTATACGATATACTAGACGCTGTAGTATTAGGACGCTGACGATTTGGTGGTCGTATTTCTCCAATACAAACGACTTCAACTTTGGTCTTACTTTCAAGATCATCTAACAAAGGTTTTCCTTCAGTATGACAGTTTTCAGCTGAAGGCAGAGAAGTTTCCATACTAGCCGTTTCTTCGGCTGCATTAGGTTGACGTTGAGGCGTACAGCTAGCCAAGGAATTTTGATCTAGTTGTGTTAGAGAAGAGTTGGCTCTTATATCACTTTCATAACCTAGAGCGGTAGAGCAACGTACTGTGCCAATTTCATCGGTTTCAGAATCTGTATCTGAACTAAAGGCTGGCAACCGATTTTTTTGTATTATTGACGAAGGTATGGCATAGTTTGGCCGTTCAGGATTCTTACGATAACACAGCCTATGAAATGAACGCCAACATTGGCGACATTCTTCCAACATACCTGGTAAGTGGCACTCATAGCAATATAAATCATGGGAAGAAACCTCCTTAACCTCTTGTATTGTGGGTAAACGCAAACGTTTAAGTTCAGGGGCTGTCGCTCTGTGAGAACGTGGTGAAGACGCTGTTGTTAACTCAGGCATAAGCAATCCATCGTGCAAAGCATTAGCCACCGTCTCTTTGGCGGCAGCTTTAAATTTTAAGGTTAATGCACAAACTTAATTAAACTTTACAAAAAATATCTACTTACATATGGAATAGTTTCCATTTTTTAGTAAAACATCTACCAAATTGTCGACAGAGCACGATTCTTCACGTCCATTATTGCCACTGCTTTCCTCATGGCTGTCATTGGTAATACGTAAAACCTTAAGAAAGCAACGCATACAGTCTGGCTGAGCTTTACGTATAATTTGGGTCATATTCTTTTTATTGTTTGAAGAAACACTTTCACATGCAATTTTTTATTAATCTAAAACTTCTAATACATATTTTAAATAGATATAAAACAAAAACAATTATAAACAGCTTATTAAGCTTAATCGAGAGATATTAATAATTGTTTTTGTTGTTAAACTAATAAACATTCACTGTAGCAAAGATTTAAAGCCATGTCTGTATTTTCTTTGTCATAGCTGAAGATAGAACACCGGCGTTTAACTTTTTGGTGGCGGCTGAAAAAGAATATTCAAACATTAAAAATCTTATACATATTACAAATAATTAAATAAATTAAATTTTTATTTATGTTTCTCACCATTCTAATAATATGTGTGAATAATTTTAAGTGAAAAGGATCAAATACATGTTGAAAATATTTAATTACATATATTTTTTGGTATTTAAGGTGAGGTACAACAAATCGGCTAGAAATTAAGCGGTGATCTGCCAAGCGACGGACGCCACAATCATGTCGTCACGGCTTGCTTTCCTAGCACTGAAGCTTTAAAATATAGAAACAATTTTTACGATACTGTATTTAAAGGCCTATTTATATATAAATCCGGTTTCTATATACTTTCTAAGCTAATTATTCACAACACACAAGCTAGCTTTTATATATTCCACTTATCATCAAAAGGGTGGTTAAATTTTAAGGGCCAATGTTGATTTTGAATAAAACACAAATAATTTAAGAAATTTTTGTCATTTCTTTTTATTATGATAATATTGGTATGGTACAATTATGTATGGAACAAAATATTGTCCAAATGGCCGCTGCCTCGGCGGCACACCTCCATCCAATGGTCCAAATTTTTAATGACAATGTTGATGTTCATTTGTTAGGCAGGATGATGAGTCGAGGTTGATTGCTCTTTTGCCGCACTAAAGCAAAAAAAAGCAATGTTTTCCGTTTAACAAACTAAGAAGGCATTCACAGATGTTTCACATTTCATATAGACCTTTTTTGCTGAAATTTAAATTTTTTTCACAATTCTTCCGACTGTGGACGAATTTGAACGATTATTAATCAAAAGAATCCCAAAATGCAAGAAATCCATTTTGATTTGAACGCCAATTTTCATAACACTTTATAACTAAATAACTTTAACGCGTTGCTCGATTGTATACCTTTCCATGGTTCAAATTAAGTTAGTCTCAAATTAAGAAATGTCAAATAAAATGCAGAAAAAAAATCTTGACGTTTAGGTGTGTTTTACATTTGACATCGGCCCTTAAAATTTAACCACCCTTTACATAGGCACTCTGACATCAAAATGTTTAATTTATTCACTAACTCTGCAATTTAACGAAAAATGCATAAAGTCAAATTTTGAAATAAGAAGGTTTAGTTATTACAAAGTATGAATTTAAATAAATAAATAAATAATTAAATAATGACTTTAATTGACTATTATTTTTGATACTAATGCATTAAATTTCTGCATTTGTGTGCAATATATTGGAATCACTGAAAACTCAGTTCTGATACATACAATAAAATCAAAACAGTCTGGTAACCTTCTAAAGTTTAGCGCTTACATTTTAAGTTGTTTATTATTTTGACTATAAATATTTTAAATCTTGGCCAACATTATTAAATATATTGCAAATTATTAAAAAATTATCAAATATAAATGAACTTCTAACTAATTATAAATTTGTTTAAAAAAGAAACTAACACCTAGTAAGTACACTTTTTGCGGAAAGAATTCAATTAAACAGCTATTTACATTAGTAATATTTTTATTGTATATTATATTGCCAAGTTATTAATCTATTATCAGGACAACTGTTAGTCAATCTATATCTATGCAACAAATTCATCTTTAACTCGTAAAACATTACTTCCTTCTAATGTGTCCAATGCCTTTTATTAGAATAGTATATTTTATTTCATTAATATCTATATCTTCATATAAACGCGATGTTTATACCTAAATCACTTCATCATTAGTTGAAATGGTCTCTAAAAGTGTTACTTCTTATTATTCCTACGTGTTTACATATGTAGGTATGTATGTACTTATAAATAGTCAAGTCATTTAAATAAGTGTAAATAACACTCCGCCAGATTTAAATAAAACTGAATATTGTTATAACAAAGTTGTTTCTCCAATATAATTGTCATTCATATTCACTTAGTTATTATTCAGACGTGTTAAATTATAAACAAAACAAACGCGTATGCTTAAATTGAAACACAAAATTATTAATGACAAGAAGAAAAAAAACAGGACCGGGGGTCATTTCTAGAAATGTGAATAGCAAAAAATTTTCAATTTACAGCTTGACACCATGGTTGCCCTTACATATTAATTGTAACGATGCTTAAGTATTCGGCAGAAGCTTAATTCTGATTCGTTGCGAAGGCCTTATTTATAAACTTATAATAATGATTCTTTTTTTTTTTCATTCGGATTCGGAATTAAGGAAAGAATTTTCTGTGAGGAAGAAATATTTAAATTTATAAATTCCGTTGCTGTTATGGTATCGATTCGTTGTTGAGGTATATATATTTTCTACTTATAGGTATTGTGGTTTAACTTTTAAAAATGTTAACCCTCTAATCTTATATTAAATAAATTTAAGTGTAATATATTTAATTCAAGCATGTATTATTACTTCTTCATACTGTAAACCTTTTAAATATTAGTTAAAGCGTTTTATGTTTTAGATGACGTTATATTTAATTTATTTTTAAAGACAAATTCACGAAAATTGTCAATTTTAAATATTCCAAACAAATATATTTAAACAGGTGTGTTAAAAAATGCAAACTAAGAATATGTCTATGGAATTTACCATCAAACAATCAAATCAAATAAAACAAATAAACGACATGGTTAAATTGTGTAAGCTGAAGTCAAAATGTGAAGAATTAAAAGGGGAATTTGACTGTTTGTTCACAGAGAAGACCGAGAGCTTAAGTAAACGTGAAAAGCTTGTAGAACATTTGAGCTCATTGCAAGGAGATATTGAAGTCGAACGAAGTAAAGAATTTAGTTTACAGGAAAAAATAGAAGCAGGTAAAAATTATTTTTTTAATTTAGTATGTGTGTAATATTATACTTGTTTTAGCTAAAAGGTCTTTTTTTGATTATAAAAACGACTATTTACAAAATATATGTCTACTGTTGGGTTATCAAATTACGAAATTTGAATTGGTAGAAGAAAATACTATACAAATAACGGTATGTTAAGAAAAAAATTATGTAATTGTAAATATATAAATTACTTTGAATATTTTTCCTTTTAGCTACATTATCGAGATATTTGCTATGTGACTTATAGCGAAAAAGATCAATTGTTCGAGTTGTTAGAAATTTTTCCTCAGCATACAAATTTTTCACAAATTCATGATTTTTTACAAAGTTGTCAGGATTTGAGAGGTTTATTGACTTCTTTACGTAGATTTTTTGATTTCGCAATAGAGTGTAAAGAAAAACAAGAAAGCGTAGATTAATGAATAGTTTATTTTTATATTTTTTTTTATTAAAAAAAAAATATAAAAACACTTATAAAATAAAAATATTAAAGGTTAATATAATCTTTCATTAAATACTTTATAACGAAATCAAAATTTTGAACTTTATTTATTTATGTATAAATGCAAACAATTGGGCCAAATAAAAATGTATAACCTAACTACTAAATCATAAAAAATCCAGATAAATATGCACATTGAAGGTACATCACAGAAGCTCCCAAGCCACAATTTAAAAACGTAAGACTAAAAAGAAATGGTAAGAAGATGTTATTAAAGGTGAATAAAATAAATAAATACCAAGATAGGAAATTATAATAGAAAAATAATTTTAATCTAAAATAAATAAATAAATAAAATCATTATTAGAATGTGTAAAAAATTCTTAATTCAAGGAGGATATATATACTCTGCGAGTAACAAAGTGGGAATTCCTTCTTTGAAAAGTAAAGCCAAATTTATTACAAAGAGCAGAAGGTCGACATTTTTTAATCCAATCTGGGAAAAAGATCGTCGCTTTAGGCCCCGCAGGGTCTAGCACTTTTTTTATTTTGACGTACGCAACACAAATATTAAAAAACTCGAAATAACAAACAAGCTCTTTTTGTAATAAAATAAAAACAACACAGTTAAGATATCAACAAGGCATATTTATTCATAAATATACCTTGGATATCAACTGAATAATTTAATGTCTTTTTTTTTTTAAATATTTTCTGGACATATTGAAAATTTGTTAATTTTGTGTATATTGAAATGTGCAAAGTAGAGCACGAAAAATTTTCTTTCGGATATTCGTACTTGCATTCAGATTTTTATTTATTTATTTATTTATGACATTTATTAACTATTTTTTGATTATACAGAAATATTGTTTACCAAATCGATGCCTTACTTCCTCAACCTCGTATCTTAAAAAATACAACTTTTCAGGAGATTACATTTATGCATATTAGTAGTAATAATATAAGTTGTTGCAATAATGGAGGTTGAGGAAGTAAGGCATCAAAATGTGTCTTAGTGCACATAAAAAACGCTTACTACTAATTACATCTTTTTAAACTGCCTCGCTTTTTGAAGAAGACTTATCTGCGTCATCCAAAAACCATATAGCAACCTTATTACATGGAATAAAAAAAAATAATTACAATAAATTTTACGCAAAGAATCCCAAATTTTATTAGAAGCTAAATCAACATTATATTTAAATGAAAGTTTAGATTCTATATTACAGATTAACTTGAAAAGGTATTGTAAACTTCTCAATAAATAAGCTGTTGGTGTCTGGCATTTTTAATATTTTCAACATAGTCTTTAAATCAGTGACTCAAAACGTTACTAATTCTTATTTTTAAGTCACTCAAGTTGACTTCCAAAATTATAGAGCAGAACAAAATGTTACTTTGTTATTTTTATAGACATTTTTGCATTTTTTTACGAATCCAAAAGTTTTAAACTCAGAAACATGGGTCCCTGATATATCCTTACAGTACTTTTATTTTTCTAAATAAAATTAATAAGAGAAACAGGTTTTCATAAATTTAACGAAAAATTATTTAGTAATTAAAAAAAATTGTTTGTCTTAACTGGAATTCGAACCTACTTTCATCCAGTTTGTATTGGTGTAAAAAGACAAGGTGGTCTAGGTTCTTTCATCATATCTCAGTTATACATAGAGCGATTTTCAATACCGATCTGTTTCCGAATATTTTTGATATTTTGGTACCTTACACGGGTCTGCGAAATTAAATAGACCTTGTGTATAAGTGTATCCTAGTAACAACTACGATACTCATGTCATGTTCTTATATGTCAAATGCAAACAGCTGATACATTATATTACAGATGCGAACCGCTAATTCAGCCTTTAGCTTCTTGCCTATATACAACATATTCTGTGTTGTTTTTACAAAATAGGTCCAGGCTATCCTTATACAGGTAGACAGACAAAAAATTATCTATGCGCCATCACCTTATGTGATTACACCATGATTTGATCTTAAGAAGTCGGTTTAAAATAAATATGTACAATAAATCATATCACTGTACATGTTAATGGTTTGAAAACCAATTGTACACAATTTTTAACTTAATTATTTTATATGAGTCACCCTTTAAACAATTTTGCATCATAAAAGTTGACCAACACTAGTAATTTTATTTCTGTTTTGAGCATTTGCTAATTTTTCATTACGTTTTGTTCGTTTGTTAAGGTCGGTTCAAGAAAAACCTAAAACAAATTTATTTTTACTTTATTTTTATTTGTATATAAATTAATCTTTAAAGAAAATAAATTTCATATTCTGTCAACATGTAAATTAAAAAATAACTTTTTTTAATAACAAATTTATTCTGTTGATAAAAGAAATTGTGTATACATTAGGCGGTAAAAAAGAAAATTAATTGACAGGCCGTTTGTCAAATGTGAAAATATATTAACTGTATATAATGAAAAATTTCGGCATTTGCTAAAGTGAATTTAAATTAATTATTTAAAAAATTATACAAAAGTTTTATTACAAATTGTGAAAAATTCTTAACTGATTGAGAAGAATATTAAACTCGTTTGGCCATACAAATTAAGGAGAAACGCTTTAAACAAAAAATATTGAATAGTGTTTTGAAGAATTATCCTTTAAGCTAAATACCTTATTTGAACCTGAAAAATATTGATATTATTAAAAGGTCAAGGAAATATAATTTAGAAAAAATAGTGCTGCTGTAGATCCAAAAAATTTAAATATACCAAAGAATATTTAAAAATTCCTAAAAGATTTTCTTGTCATGGATAGAAAGTCAAAAAAGATAGTTAATTCCAAAGGATATGATTTATTAGCAAACAGCCAGGCTACAGCAATAACAGATGCTAAGCAAAGTGATAGTTTAATGCAAAACTCATATGTGATACCGACACCTACTACCTCAATGCTCCCAGTTCTATTGCCACCTCCCGCAACTTCATCCAGAGAAGCAGCCGGCTTAAATGAGCATCACAATACACATCAATTACGTAGCACAAGACAGCGTTCCAATAATACGATCGCATCTACTACCATACAACATAATGCTAATTATAATGCAACATCAACGCCTTTGCAATTGACGCAGCAACAACACCAATCGCAAATAACCGCGCAAAAAAATCACATTAATAACAACAATATGATGAGTGCTAAAGCAGCTGCTTGTATAACTTCACCTATGGAACAGCTGGCAGCAGTACATGCAAAGGCTACTTCAAGTCGTAATAAGAATGAAGGTACACAGTATTAAGAAATAATTATGACATATTTAAAATCAATAACAATTAGTTAAGCGAACATATGCTAGCTTAAGTAAACTATACATAACTATGTATATACATAAATGTACGTAGGAACATACATATTTTCGGCCACAGAAAGTTCAAGTATTTCTGACGCGTTTAAACATTTTGTCTTATTTTGGTTTTACTTTGTCATTCGTGCATTGCAATTTGATCTAATCGGCAAATTACGGCATTCGAACATATTCGAAATTTTTGAATTCTTATTAGAATTTATACACCAAAAGCACGATTTAAGTAAAATTTCGATCGCGGTACTTATCTCCCAGGCAAAAATGTTTAGTTCTAGAAATTTTTTTTGGTACCTGATTCGTATTATACCGTTACATAAATGATAAAGGTATTCCAGTCATCGGTTTTACTCTTGCGAAATTGCAAAAATTTACTTGTGTAAAAGTGAGAATTATTTTAAGCGAAAGTGTAAAAAATGTTTAGAGTAAGAATCCGATTGAGTAATGTTCGTGTGTTGAATTAAATTTTTTTAGAATACCCTACATTTTACACAAACCTCTATGTGGTATAATTTTTTTTTTAAATATTCAAAACTAGCACAACCATAACCATTTTAGGTTGTAATAGGGAAATTGTCATCAAAATTGTTCGTACAAAGTTTCAACTAAATTCCGTTTATACCATGCCCCTGCTCCGATCCTATAAATTTTTCTTTTAAATAATGAAATTTTTATCAAAGTAACTCGTACAAGGATTGAGGGAATATCTGATATAGTTCTCTAAATATGTCATAAAATTTTTATCACGCCCACCTTAAATATAAAACAAAAATATATTCTATGTCCGTTTGGAAAGTAGACCTACAGCATAGGTGTACAAAAAAGAAATTTGTATTTGAATAGTTTCGAAGAAAACTCATAACATACAAACACACATTTCCTTTTAATTAATTTAGTAAAGATAGTATAGATGGCTATAATCTAGTATATAAACCACTTGACCATTAGAATACAGAAATTTATGAAAAAGTTAAAATCGAAGATAACATCCTAAATAAAAAGCATTGTAAATTTTGTTTTTTCTTAATCAGAATCGCTTGTTGAACCCGTTACAATCTGGTTTTCGTGATGGTTACAGCGCTAGTGTGCTTTTAATTGGTGTTACTGATTCAATTAGGCGAATAGTTGATAAGGATGATATAGCAGTATTGTTATCCCTTGACTTATCTAAAGCATTTGACAACGTTGGTCATGCAGATTTAATTCGTAAACTTTGCACTTATTTCGGTTTTTCATTATCTGCCTGTAGGTTAATTTATTCCTACCTATCTAATCGTTTTCAATATATTCATTGCAAAAATCATGATTCTGAATGTTTACCAGTGACTAGTGGTGTACCGCAGGGATCAGTTATTGGCCCTTTACTATTTATGCTTTACATGAATGATTTTTTTCCTTTATTACAAGGTGTCGAATGTGAAGCCTTTGTTTTTGCAGATGACATTCAACTTTTGTTTTCGGGTCATCTTCAGCTCATAGACGTTTTTGAATATGACGTGAATACTTTATTATCAAATATTTCTCAGTGGATGAATAATAGTAACTTTCGTATAAACTCTGCTAAAACTAAGGCAATGCTTTTTAAACCTAATAATTCTAGGGTTAATTTGTCCATTGCTATTAATGGTGAAAACATTGAATTTGTGGAACGTATGAAATGCCTTGGTGTGGTTTTGGATAATCGCCTTGAATTTGACTGCCATATTAGTGCTTTAAGTTCGAAAATTAATTTTACTTTGTGTAGGTTATATTCCATGAATTGGTATATCCCACTGTTTATCAGAAAATGTGTGGCTCATTCATTATTGATGTCTAATTTACTATATTGTATTGAAGTTTATTCGGGATGCAATGTTGAAAATTTTAACAGGTGCGTTTTACTGTTTAATAGAATTATACGCTTTGTTTACAAATTAAAGATTCATGACCATGTGTCTAGGTACATTTTTGATTTTTTGGGTTGTAACTTTAATAATTTTGTTCGTATACGTTGGTTAGTTTTTTTTATAAAGTAATTCTTACTAATCGTCCAGAGTATGTTCGTAAACATTTTGTATTTTTGCAGACATACAGAAACCCTCAGCTTCTGTATCCAGTTAGAAGTCATGTTATACATGAAAGATCTTTTCAAGTACGTGTTGTCAAATGTTGGAACTCTTTACCAAATTCTCTTAGAGACTTTCACCTCTCCCCTACTACGCTCAAGAGTAAGCTTTTAGAATATGCATCTGTCTGTGACATTTAATTGCAATTAGGATTTATTTTTGTCTTTACAAATTATAGTAGTTCTACATACATAGCGCAATGTTCATATGTATGTATTTTATTTTTGTTTATTTTAATTCATATCCTTTATTGTTAATTACATTTATTTTTGAATTGTTGTTTACACATGTATATATGCAGATAAAATTTTATAGTTGCTAGTCTATCAATTGTATACGGCCTTATAGGCTCGATTGATTATTTGTTATCAATAAATAAAATAAATAAATAAATAAAATTTTTTAAGTAGAAATTTGTGACCGATTATGCCATAGGTGCTAGGTTACCAATATATTAAACAAATAAAATTAAAAAAAATAAAATATAGCAATTAGGGATTTGTCCCCTTTAACCCCCAGAATATTGAAATTAAATGGAAGTGCTTACCTGACAGTTAACTGACAAAATTTAAAATTTAGTGATGTTGTAATATAGCATTTTTAATTGTTTTTTTTTTGTATTCAATATCGTTAGGATTCAGCTTGTCTAAAATAATATTTAAATCTTACGTACATGAATAGATATAATGGAACTATTTGCCAAAAATTTGGTTGTCTTTATAACTATTAAGGAATATGTGTGTATACAGTGTTGGAAAAAATGATAGAAACGAATGATTTTTTTCAATTTTTTTGAAGCATATAAGTCAAGTTTAGTTCTGTTGAAAAAAGAACTACTCCCAGTTTTTTCATTATATTTTTTTCATTATATATTCACTTATATTAAAATATATTCCGTCTTATTGTCATTGGCGTTTTCGTGTCGTTTTTGTGTTGAAAACGACAGAAATACGACAAGGTCTCATTCATTTTACATTGTCGTAAATATTACATGGTACCAAAAAAATACGACAACGCCAATGACAATAAGACTGATTATATGACTAAAAATGTAAAGTAATTTATTGTCAATTGAAAACCCACATTTTCTGGATTATTTTCACACTATTCTTCCTTATTTTTCGGATTGAAACCCCCCCAGTTTTCTCTTGAGCACTCCCCAAAGGTGTTCTATTGGTCAGGTGACTGAGAAGGCCATTCCATAAAAGGCAACTTTTTGACAACAACCCTGTCCTTTGTCAATTTTGTGGAGTGCTTCGGATCATTGTACTGCTTTGCAATATATTTACGTAGTCTTGGACGCGTATTTTGTTTTTAATCCAATATATTGGACCGATACCAGAAAAGAAGAAACACCCCATAACATAATGGATCCACCGCCGTGTTTTACGGTTTTTTTTGGTGTATTTTGGCTCATAACCCTTATTATCGGGGCGCATAACATGTTTACACAATCTGATCCACTTTTGCCCAGTTTTTTTCGATAAATATTGTTATGGCCAAAGTCTAGACGTTTTGCATATTTTTTCCCTCAAGAGGGGGACTTTACATTACTTGCGTGCTTTTAACCCTTGCTCCAAAGGCCTTTTTCGCACTGCTCTGCTACTCATTGGTGCTTCCGTTTCATTTTTACTTTGGTCAATTAGAAAAATGTTTTTTTTTTTAGCAAGTAGTGTAGGAGTTTTGTTCCACCTATCGCTTGTTGTACGCTTTCTACCTCTGTTTTTTTAAAGAACAAAGCTTAAAGCATAAAATACTTTTTAGAGAACTCCATAATTTCCTTCTGCCTAAACTTTTTAATCGTTTTTCTCTCTGTGTTAGTAGAATGTACACCACGACCAATTTTGTTCAAAATCACACTAAAATTTAAGCAAATTCATATGTTGCAATGATTTCTTATTGAATTTATTCTATTTGTTGAAATTTACCTAGATAATCTTTTACAATGATATTAAGTTTCAAAAATTTCTAACAATGGGCCAATTCAAAGTGGTTGCATATCAGTCATATTTGTACTATGATAATGTGATAATATGAGTTTACACATTTGTTTCCTATGTATAAGAAATTGTTTATGTTATACTTTTAACCATACTGTCTCTCAGAGATAATTTCTTTGCTTCTCACCTCTCAGAGAGAATATTTTCTATTTTCTTCTTTCCTGTATACATACAATTTTTAACAGCGTCATCCCTTTGTCTTCTTTCTTGTATTAAATACATAATTTGTTAACAAAAGGTGTTCAAAGTCACTAGTCATATTAATATGAATTATATGACATAGTACAATATGAGAGTCTACTTTGAATTGGCACAATATGTATTGCGTTTCTATTTTTTAAATCAAAAAACCGTATTTACGCGTTCAACCAACGATAAAAGTAATATTTTTGAATAAACAAGTGTAAATGTTATTTAACAACAAAGCCCTGGGGCTCAACTCACGGTCTGTGAAACTGTGAAATGAAAAAGTTTTTGTATACAAAAGGGTTTGGTGGCACCATATAATATGACATAAAAACTTTTCATTTCATAGTTTCATAGAACAAGAATTGATACCCTGTTATCATTGTTTGCATTTCGTTTCCATTTACCCATATTGTACAATAAAAAACAGACATTTACCGTTAATCTTAAGAAACATTTTGCAATGTCGTTTCTATTATGTTCTCCAACACTGTATAGGTATACTAGCTGCATTTATTTATACAAATAGTTAAAGGCTTATAAACCCAGCAAAAACTAGGTAATGACTTGCTCTTACTAAACAACATACTTTTCAATGACAATTACATATCGTCTGTTTTACTGAGGAGAATTTTAGCAATGACTTAATGTTTTGCTTACATACACACACAATACAATTTCTTGTTGCGAAATTTGCTAGAAGCAATTCAAATACATACATAACTTTTTACAATTTTCATTTAGTTAAACACGCTTAGGGTATAAGTAAAAATTATTTTGACTACAGCGGCAACCGAACGACTTCTGTAAGTCCATAATAGTAATGGGTTATTTAGGCTATTAAAATCAAGTACTGATTTATTGCTATAAATGTAAGTACTTATTAAAGTCCTTATTTATAAGCGATTGTAAAAAATACTTATGCAAGTCCCTATTTGTAAGCAAGGTTGGTAAGTACTTATTTAAGTCCCTATTTATAAGCGAGCGTGGTAAGTACTTGCCTACAATGACATCCCCATGTTAAAATAATTGGTTTAGATGCCAAATTGTAAGTAGTAAACAACTGTTTTCTAGTACTCTCAACTCATGATTTTGTTTTTTATACCCTTCACACAGTGAAAAAGGGTATATATAGGTTTGTCATTCCGTGTGAAATTTCTACAATTTTCATTTCCGACCCCATAAAGTATATATTTTCTGAAAGCTTATGAATAGGGGAGTCGATTAAGCTCTGTCAGTCCGTCTGTCCGTGTGTATGTTGAAATCAACTTTTTGAAGCCCCCCAACATAGGTTGGACCCGGGTAAGGTATTAAAATATCAGAAATATTCGGGAGTAGATCGGTATTGAAAATCAGAAACATCGGTACATAAACAACTGAGATATGAGCAAAAACCCACGACCACCTCGATTTTTTTTTCACAAAAAAAACATAACAACATACATACATACAAACGTGGCATCGAATCCCAGCTGAGCCAAAAAAATTTTTTTTTAAATTTTTTAAAATTTTTTTTTTAATTTTTTTTTTATTTTTTATTTAATATATTATTATTTATATTTTTATTATTTTCTTTTTAAATTTTTTTTTTTTTTAATATTTTTTTATTTATTTTTTTGTTTTATATATATTATATACATACATATATAATAATTTTTTTTAACATTTTTTTTTTTAATTTTTTAAAATTTTTTTTTTAATTTTTTTTTAATTTTTTTTATTTGTTTTTTTTAATATTTTTTTAACACACATACGTGAATTTATAATTTTACAATGGGACGTTTTTATATATGTACGTTTTTATATGTATGTACGTATGTCATATGGGATGAATGGTGACACAAACTACTGTTATTACATGACTACACGTTGTGAAGGGTATATAAGATTCGGCACGGCCGAATATAGCGCTCTTACTTGTTTTTTGCTGGGAAGGGTTTCTATGAAAATTAAATTTCAAGATTACTTGTAAAGCTTTGCTGCCGTTTATAAGAAATATTTTAGTTTAATTAAAGACTTATTTGACAAATCTCTTTACAAAAAAGTCTTAAAATAAACCTAAAATATATTTTATGAATACTGCAGTTAACTTCTATAAATAAGGCAGTAGGTATTTAACATGCCGAGAAATAAAATACAAATATCTAAGATTTTTTGTTTTCTCTTTGCAGAAGCTATTAATGACTTGAAAACACGCATTCCTGAAATAGAAAATATTTTTGATATACATAGTCGTATTGGTAATGGCACTTTTAGTACGGTACTATTAGGTACGTTAAAGAAACAACGTGGTGTACCTGAGAATTTAAAACGTAAATTTGCTATTAAACATCATATACCTACTAGTCATCCAGATAGAATAATGAAAGAACTACAGTGTATGGCAAAAATTGGGTAAGTAAAAGTATGAAACGAAAACTTGATTAAAAATATAAAAAAATTTAATTTTATTTACTTTTGTATCTTTCCCTAGAAAGATAAACAAGTTTTTTAATTACAAATGCAAAAAAAAAAAAAACGTTTAAATACGTTTATTTGACTTTCTATTTAATTTCTGTTCTCAAGATAAAAATGTCTTAAACAATAATACCCGAATTACGTATGTATATTTATAAACATATGTATAAAATTGTTTATAAATATTTAATACATACATACATATATATAACAGCACTTTAAATTATTTTACTTCATTTCACGGCAGACAATGACGTCTATGACGTAAATTTATTTTATTTCAGTTTTTGTACAAAATTATTGACGTTTCACCGGTAAACAGTTTGAATGTTAAGTATTTATTTTGATAAAGGTTAAACAAAATGTTTTAAATGTACATGAACATTTGTATGAATAGAGAATAATAGAAAGAAATATTTCTTCTATTTTAGTTAGAATTTTATCAACGTCTGAACGAAACAGTTACTACCTCATAAATCTTTAGTTCTATTTTTTTTTTGCTTTGCTTTTTGTGTATTATTATCTTATTTGCTAAGATTATCTTGTCAACAAGTGTTTTTTTTTTTGTATGAGTATACCATATGTACATACGTAATAAATTGCTTGCCTGGCATATACATATGTATGTATATATCTATAAAATCGATTGTGTGTTTGTTGGTAACACATGACCCCAAAAATCCTTAAAGTTATCAGGCTGAAATTTTTGCCTTAGGTTCAAGACGATATATGTCAGGTTTTTGCATTCTTTTGGATTCGAATTATTTAAAAAATGATATTGACGAATCAAAACTATTCATATTCACAACTTCGATAGGTTTTATGTCAAAAAAGCAACAAAAACAAGTAAGAGTACTATATTCTCTCTCTCTCTACCGAATCTTTTATACCCACCACCAATTTTGTTTACTTTTATAACACAAAATTTATTAACTGTAAACGCTGTGCAATAATCTCTTTATATTAAAATATGTATCACTTTCTTTGTATAACTTCAATATGCTAGTAAAATATTTTCGTAAATTTATTCTTTCAATGAAAGTGGGCGTTAAAGTTGGCGTGTTAAAATAGTTTCTGCTAATAAATAAAACTGAGATATTTCAATATAGTCCTTTATTCTTAAAAAAAATTTGTCCATACAGAAATTATATGAATTTAAGATAAACCGTTATATAGGACGTAGGCGTTAAAGTGGGCGTGTCACCTAAATTTTCTGGCGTAACAATGACATTGACTAAAAGGATGTATGCAACAAATTTTATCAACATACCTCTAATTTTGTCAGTTTTATGAGCTTTTAAATTACATCAACAGTAGATAACGTGAAAAGTGGGCGTTATAGTAGGCGTGTCGAAGTTGTTTCTGCTAATGACTACAACTTAGATATTTCACTATAGTCCTTTATTATTCCAAAATCTTTATTCATAGCGAAATTATATCGGTTTGAAATTGAGCGTTATATGGGAGGTGGGCGTAAAAGTGGGCGTGTTACATTTATTTTTCGTTAGAACAAAGCTTTTGACCAAAAAGCAAAGGTTGCAAAATTTTAGAATCGTACATATAATTTTGTCAGTTTAATTAGGTTTTAAATTTGAATATACCGAAAAATACACTGTGCGGTATAAATTTTCGTACATTTTGATTAGGGTTTCGTTCCCGGGAAGCGTCGGGAATAAATTCCCGGGAAAAATGCAAATTTTAACTTCCCGATTCCCGGGAATTTTATGTCGGGAATCCCGGGAAATAAAAAATGCAACCATTTTTTTTGGTAAACACATTAATGCAACTGTAATAGACATAAAAAACAAGCAAATGAAAACAGAAAACAAATTAAGGTTAACGTACAAATTTGTCTAACATATCTACACATATTATTTAAAGCGAAGTGAATACTTGTACATATAGTAATTAGAAAAGTAAATGCATATTTAAAATTACTTTAGTTTCTCTTTATTTATTAATTCTTATTCATAATTAACTTCACATAGACAATACAGAAATCTTTCGTTTGGGATTATTTTACGAAAGGAACGAAATCCAACGCTCAGTGCAACTTGTGCCCAAAAATTTTGGCATACAAAGGTTCATCCACCAGTGGTTTAGTGAAGCATCTTTCGAAAGTTCATCACCTAAATGAAAAATTAAGCAACAATAACGTCACTGTTGATGACCACTCTTCGGCCAAAAGACAAAGAAAAATTATAGAATTTGTGAAAAATAGTGGTTTAAATGAAATTTTGACCAAACTAGCAGCATTTGATGGAATATCGATAAGGGCAATTACTCGTAGTTCGTTTATCCGGGAATCATTAGCTCAAAAAGGTTTATCGAGCCCCAAATGTGAGACCACTACGATGAAATTAATTTTAGAATTTTACGAAGAAATTAAAACTAAAATGACCAACGATATTTCAACCATTGCAACAAATAATGGTCGATTCAGCTTAGTTTTTGATGAATGGACTACCTTAAGAAATAAACGTTATTTAAATATTATATTGCATGGGCCAAATAATAAGTTATTTAACCTTGGCCTAGTTAACATTAAAGGAAAATGTGGGGCGTTAGAATTAAGGAAGATAGTTGAAAAAAAACTTGCAGACTATGACTTAAGCTTCGTTTAACATATTGTTTCAACTATTTCAGGTGTTCCAAACGTAATGAAAAAATTTGTTGCCGAAAGCCCAGCATGTGGAGTATTTTGTCTTAATCATTGTATTCATTTAGCTATATTAGATGTTATTTACAAAAAAACTATAAAAACTGTTCAACATGAAAATTCTTTTTTCAAGAATTCTTCGAAAGCAACTACATTACTTTTTGCAGACAATTTGTACAAAAGATTATTTCCAAATGAACTAAAACCTTCTTCAAAATCAGAATCAGATACTGACCTTGAAGATGAAACGGAATCCTTCCAAGAAAAACTTAATCGAGCTATTGAAAATGCAATGAGTAAGGGTAAAAAACCAAATCCATCGAACTCTGAACTTTTAAAAAAAGAATTTTCAATATTTGAAGTAACTGCCATAAGAACTGGAAATTTAGACAACTTGTTTAATGCATTGTTAACGATTAGACCAACTTCAATCGAAAGCGAACGGGTTTTTTCAGTTTCTGGAAGTTTTGTTAATAAAATCAGAAACCGCTAATCGGATGAATCGATTAATGCATTAGTGGTTCTGAAATATCACTTTATTGAAAATATAACTAATTAATACATTTACGCCATAAAATATGGCATACACTACTAGTTTTTATCAATATGAATATTTTTGATAAATATTTTGAAAATATTTAATATTTTTAAATATTTATTTTTATTAATTTATTTCAAATTACCTGATTTTATTTTACGTTATAAAAAACATGTCCTGAGTTACCTGAACTGTTATTATTTCCTTTGTTTTCTTAAATAAAATTATATACATATAGTATATACAAAAAATTGGAACATTACAGTGTTTAATATTTTTGTATTATTTTTTCGGGAATTCCCGGGTACCCGGGAACGGAACAAATTTTTTCCCGATTCCCGGGAATCAGAAATAGTCGGGAATTTAGAAACCCTAATTTTGATCTATAATTCCTTTCCTAATGTACAGATTTAAGCAATTTTCAGGGAAAATATTTTTTGTACTCAGGAAATATATATTCGAAGTTTGATGACTCTACGTTAATGCGTTTGGACACAATTCTATGTTATTCGATGTTGGAAGGACACGGTTTTTTTTGACCTACTCTTGCATTACGAGCTATAACTCTCTTTCTAATATTTCGTCTTAGCTCATTTTTAATACCAATCAAACCTTGTGTATAAGAAATATTCTGGCAAAATTTCAGCCCCGTAGGTTTTTCGGTTCGACCTTTATTATGCTTTCAACAGACGGACGGACATAGCTAATCATCTCAAAAAGAAACCCCGATTCAATATATATATACTTAATAGGCACTAAAATGGATATTTCGATGTGTTACAAACGGATTGACAAAATTAATATACCCCCACCATTTTTTTTGGTGGCGGGTATAAAAATAATAATAATCCATGCTATTTCATATTACTAATCACATGCAATTATTAAATAACATCAATTTACCTCAGTACATGCTTGTGGTTTAAAATCCCAATTGTGAGACACAGTAATTTCAATTGTAATTTCAAAGCACAATAGCCATATTATGCCAATTGCGATTGTCACAATTAAAGAGTGTAATAAAAAATCTACACTTTTCATATGTAAACGTTTTCCCAAGAACTAATGAACCGATATTTTGTATGGCACCAGCAATGCGGTCCGGGTTCAGCTGGTATGTTTTTATTAATATACACTTATATATAAATGTATGTTTTAAAGTACATGAGTACTAGTTTAGCCAACAAGGTGTTTCCCAAAAATTCTAGATATTAAGTTTACAAATAGTCTACAGTTTAATATGTTTGTTTTCTGTGACAAAACGTTTTAAAATATTTGTTTCTTTAAAACATTTTGCCTTAATCTTGTTACTAAGGGCAGTTTTCTTTTATTTATTTTTAAGATTTCCATGACACATAACTAAACAAGTCTGTGTAGAAAAAAATAAACAAATTATTTAAACCAAATACTTTAAATAAATAAATTTAGTGTTTGATTTTGCAGCAACAAAAATTTTTAATTTTAGTATAGAAAAAAAAAAATCGTTTTAAGTTGTTTTATATCTACGCTACAAGTATTATTTAAGATGTTACTAGGAATATGTATAAATATATTTAATTTTATCAGAAGTGAGGAGTTTAATTTTAAAGAAGTTAAGCGCCCCTTTTTGGAAAATTCAGTTCTTGTTGCAGGCCAGTAGAGTTAACAAAAGTTCAACGGTCGCATAAAGATTTAAGCAAGTTTTTTCCCTCATCTATAAAATTGATTAAATTCTTAGTTCCTTTATGAAACTGTTCATGTACTTGGTTATATAGACCACTATGTAGCTTAGCCTATATTTCAGATTTCATGTTATACGCCATTTTCTTTATTATTTCATCTTTGATTTTAAAATCTTAAGTAGTTAACTGTATTTTACAAGTCGAGCTCTTTCATTTGATACCCATATTGATGGGGTTAAAATAATGTTTCGCCATTTCGTTTCAGACCAATATACGGGGGATTAAAAGGGGCAAATATATTCGCTATTTAATCTGAAACGCCTTTTTGGAATTATTATATATAACTGTATTTTAATGTTCAATCCCTTTTATTTTTACCGGTATTGGCTTTCTCGGTTCTAAAGGGTTTTTCAACAGGCACGCTACAAAAGTAGACCGATGGGGACAGCAAACGACGCCATATATTTTTCCCCTCTTTTGACATTTCTCTTCAGTAGGGTTTGCCATTTCATGATGGAAAGATATACGAGCTAATAACGAGTCGAAATTATAAAAAACTAGCCAAACCCGGCGCTCGTTGCTACGCCCCTTAATGAATCGAAATGCATTCTGAATTTTAATTGAATATCAAGTGCGAAAACCTAAATATTATAATTTTTTATGGGCGTGGCATTGCCCACTTTTCTAATCACGAAATTGTAAAGTCATAACAGCTCAATATGTGTGCAAAGTTTCAGAAGAATCGGACCAGTGCAAGTACCTCAAAATTATAATTGTTTTTATGGGCGTGGCCCTGCCCACTTTTCTAATCACGAAATTGTAAAGTCATAACAGCTCAATATGTGTGCAAAGTTTCAGAATAATCGGTCCAGTGCAAGTACCTCAAAATGCTACCTATTTTTTATGGGCGTGGCACTGCCCACTTTTCTAATCACGAAATTGGTAAGTCATGACAGCTCGATATGTGTGCAAAGTTTCAGAAAAATCGGTCAAGTGCAAGTAGCTAAAACTGATAACTAATTTTTTATGGGCGTGGCTCCGCCCACTTTTTTTCACCCATAAACACTCCCTGGTATGTGTACAACAACTTACCCAAGTTTGAGCCCGATCGGTTTTACAGTTTCGGAGTCTATAGCTAACACACACACACACACACACAGAGTTTCACTTTTATATATATAGACTAGAAAAGCCCGGCGCGCGTTGCTACGCCCCTTCATGAATTTTAATCGCATTCTAAATTTTAATCAAATATCAAGTGCAAGGCTAAAAACTATAACTTTTTCTTTATGAGCGTGGCACTGCCCACTTTTCTAATTACGAAACTGTATAGTCATAACAGCTTAATATGTGCGCAAAGTTTCAGAAAAGTCGGTCCAGTGAAAGTACCTCAAAATGATACCTTTTTTTAATGGGTGTGGCACTGCCCACTTTTCCAATGACGAAAGTGTAAGGTCATGACAGCTCAGTTTGTTTGCAAAGTTTCAGAAAATTCGGTCCAGTGCAAGTAACTAAAACTGATAACTAATTTTTTATGGGCGTGGTCCCGCCCACTTTTTTAATCACGAAATTATAGTCATTACAGCTTAATATGTGTGCAAAGTTTCAGAAAAATCGGTCCAGTGCAAGTACCTCAAAATTAAAACTTTTTTATGGGCGTGGCCACGCCCACTTTTCTTATCACGAAATTATTTAGTCATGACAGCTCGATATGTGTGCAAAGTTTCAGAAAAATCGGTCAAGTGCAAGTAGCTAAAACTGATAACTAATTTTTTATGGGCGTGGCCCCGCCCACTTTTTTCACCCATAAACACTCCCTGGTATGTGTACACCAACTTACCAAAGTTTGAGCTCGATCGGTTTTACAGTTTCAGAGTCTATAGCTAACACACACACACACACAGAGTTTCACTTTTATATATATAGATTACTACCGAAATTCGGAGTCAGTGGCCTCAACGTTAAGAGCGCTACGTCCAATTTATGGTCGTCATAATCGTCCTACCAGATCAATAATTGAGCGTCTAGTGGAAAAATTTGAATCCACAGGCTCAGTAAAAATGTAACCGTGCCAGTGAGACAAAGAAGTGCCCGTAGTGTCGAGAATATTGCTGCCCCTGAGAAAGCCCAAACGTGTCTCTCACGTCGTTCTCAAGCGTTGGGCATCTCTGTGACGTCGTCGTGGAGAATTTTGCGAAAAGATCTTGGCCTACATTATTACATGATAAAATTGACGCAAGAATTGAAGCCGCTTGACCACCAGAAGCGTCGTATGTTCGTGAATTGGGCTGAGCAACAACTTGAAAATGATTCGGATTTTCATCGAAAAATCACCTTCAGCGATGAGGCTCATTTCTGACTAAATGGCTTCGTCAATAGGCAAAATATGCGTTATTGGTCAGACAGCAATCCACACGTACTCCATGAGTCATTATTGCATTCCGAAAAAATTACGGTTTGGTGCGGTTTATGGGCCGGCGGCGTCATTGGGCCTTACTTCTTCCGCGATGATAAAGACCGGCGCGTTACTGTGAATGGGAAAAGCTACCGTTCAATGATAACAGAATATTTTTGGACTTGGAGGACATGTGGTTCCAACAGGACGGCGCCACAAGCCACACAGCGAATGTCACAATCAATTTATTGGAAACCAAGTTTGGAGAACGTGTTATTTCACGAAATGGTCCAGTTGATTGGCCACCTCGGTCGTTCGATTTGACGCCGTTAGACTATTTCCTGTGAAGCTACGTCAAGTCTATGGTCTATGCCATCAAGCCAGCGACGATTGATGAACTTCGTACAAATATCGAACATGAAATTGCAGCAGTATCGCCCGATTTATGCTTGAAAACTGTCGAAAATTGGGTTCAGCGTCTGGACTTCTGCAAGCGTGCCCATGGTGGCCATGTAAAAGAAATCGAGTTTCATACATAATGGCATCGAACGTACTTTCACAGGAATAAAGAATTTCATTGATATCCAAAACCGTTTTTGTTTTATTTAAAATACTTTTGTAGCGCTCTTATTGAAAAACCCTTTATATAAACTGAATACAATCGATTTTAGTTTTAGGATACAAACTGAAGCAGTTGTATTTTGGTGCTTATATCTTTTAAACCGATTTGTAAGTTTTTTTTAGAAATATGTCTAAAATTTAATTGATTGATATAATTGATAATTTGATATCATTGAAAAAATATAAACTTTACACGGAATGACAAACTTATATATACTCTTATACTCTCTTTAAAGGGCATAAAAGCATTAGCCTTAACATTGACATTGTTGTTGAATTAAAAAATGTATTGACTTGTAGATCTTTTAACAATTTCTTGCAATTATATACATACTAGCCAAGCCCGGTGCGCATTGCTACGCCTCTTAATGAATAAAAATACATTCTGAATTTTAATTGAATATATTAAAAATAATATTTTATTGATTTTTATTGCAATGCAAGTGAGTATACAATATTTTTGGTTTTTTACATTTGCTGTGAAAATTAACAAATTTTTTGGTGTTCCCACTCTGGAGCATGCGACGTACAGCTGGCCATGTAAAAAGCATGAATTTTCCAAATTCAATCCTGCAACACGCAGAGATTGTCCTTGTGCTTTGTTGATGGTAATAGCAAAGGCAAGGCGAACTGGAAACTGTAGTCGCTTGAAGTTGAAAGGTAAATCGGTGGGAACCATTGGAATGCGTGGAAATAACTGAAAATAATAACTTTTTTATAGGCGTGGCACTGCCCACTTTTCTAATCACGAAACTGTATAATCGTGAGAGTCTAATATGTGTGCAAAGTTTCAGAAAAATCGGTCAAGTGCAAGTAGCTTTAAATGATAACTTATTTTTATGGGCGTAACCGCGCCCACTTTTTACCACCCATAAACACTTCCTGGAATGTGTACAACAACTTGCCAAAGTTTGAATTCGATCGGCTTTACGGTTTCGGAGTCTATAGCTAACACACACACAGACAGAGTTTTACTTTTATATATATAGATAGATAGATGTACATAGATATGGATTTGCATATACATAAGTGTGTAGATATAAAAAGTTTTTAAACTCTTTTCAGCATACATAAGTATCTATATTTACATGTATGGATGCCAGCGAAGTGAACATTTCTCTAAAATGTAGGTTAAATATAAATACATTCTATGTATTTATTCTATGTATTCAGCTGCGGTCAATATAATAGCACCAAGTTTTATTAAATCCTTTTACATCTTGAAAAATATTGCTTTAATTTCACCCAAAACTCACTGAAACAAGTAAGAGCGCTATATCCTGCTGTGCCGAATCTTATACACCCTTCATACAGTCTGTACCATCATGTACATATATGCATTAACATGTTTTATCTGCAGATAGCATTTGTTGTTGTTTTAAATAAACAAATACCTGAACTTTAAGTTGACATTTATTTTTTTCCAAAAATTTGTTTTCCACCTATACTTTTTGTCGGTAATTGAACCGCTGAACCAAAATTTTCTGTACATTTTGCCAAAGGTACAAATTTTATAGATACGTTAAAAACGTTTCAATAAGTTCCATAGGAGCTGCAAAATCTGACCAGGTAAATTAGAGCCCGTTTTAGCCAAAATTGTTCTCGAATATCTCCAGAGGCAATTATATCTATAAATAGTAGCAAAGTTACCTATAAATTATTCTATGGCTGAAAAATTTTAATTTTGGTGTTAAAAATAGGGAAAAAAACAGGCAGTCGCGTTTATTTGCTCATATCTCAGAAAGTTATGTGGCGATTGTGCTGAATTTCAATAGCGATTCATTCCCGGATATTTCCAAAACATTGATACCATACACAGAGCTGAGGAACATATGGTTGCTTCTAAAAGTTGATTTCAACCAACACACGGACAGATCGACTTCTCTATTCATAAGCTTTCAGAAAATATATATATACTTTATGGGGTCGGAAATGAAAATTGTAGAAATTACAAACGGAATGACAAAGCTATATATGTACCCTTGTGCACCACAGGTGAAGGGTATAAATATATCAATTAAGGCCATGACTGACTATCAGATTTAGTCGTTCGATATGTCAAAAATTGTATGTGTGTTCAGAAAGTGTGATAGTGTGGACACAAAGTGCACATGTGTGACAGATTTTTTGACAAGTGTGTCCGATTTGATAATCTTTTGAAAATTTTCATAAAATAATAGTTTCTGTGCGATCAGAGTTGCTTTTTCTAAGCAAGTATGACAGTGTGGCATCCAATAACACATTTTGTTGCGATTTTTTCATGTAGGACAGAAAACTATCAGATTTTTATTTGACATAATCGCACGACTTTGTAGGATAGTTAGTCATGGCCTTTAATTAGCAGTTACATATTCATTATTTAAGCATTTTGTGTTTTCTTTAAGAAGTACACATCAAAAAAAAGTTTAATTGTGACATTTATAAACTACGTAAATGAATGAAACGGCTAAAATAATCGAAAATTCAATTAAAGTCTATTTATAGCAAGCAAACAAAAGGTTTATCTAAAAGGTCTATTTATGTGATTTATTTATTCTTCACATTCCATAACACCACATCTAGGCAGTCAATCTATAAGGTTTTTAATAAGGGCAGTGGGATGGTAATTTTTTTTTTGTGACGATTTTGTTTTGGCGTAGGTAGATAGGTAAGAGTGTGGGTGTTTATGATGGAAGAAAAGAAAGAAAGAAAAACATATAAAGCATAAAAAATCTCTTCTCTAAGATATCACTCAATTCATCGTAGAATAGCTTAAACAGCCACCTATCTCTTATCATTCTGTGGTCTAGGGCAGAGACAGAAATGCCAGAAATTAATATTGTCGAATTTACAAATGGATTGACAAATTTGTACTCTCGGCATAACAGTTGAATTAGTAGTATAAAAATGGTACCAATAGAACATTACAACGGTGGTTATGAATTGAACTATTATTAAATATTTAACAAAACCTACAGGGTTATTTAACTACCAAGTGAAAACATCTATTGATTTACAATTTTTATATTCTATTTAAAAATAAGTAAAAGTGCTATATTCGGCCGTGCCGAATCTTATATACCCTTCACAACATACATATATAAAAACATCCCATTGTAAAATTATAAGTTTACGTATGTATGTTAAAAAAAAAATGTTGAAAAAAAATAATTAAATTATAAATAATAAATATAAAACAAAAAAAAAATAAAAAATAAAAAAAAAAATTAACAAAAAATATTTTTTCCTCAGCTCAAAATTAAAAAAATATAAATAATATACAAAATAAAAAAAATAAAAAACAATTTTTTTTGCTCAGCTGGGATTCGATGCCGCGTTGTTGTTGTAATGTTGTTTTTGTGAAAAAAAAATCGAGGTGGTCGTGGTTTTTTGCTCATATCTCAGTTGTTTATGTACCGATGTTTCTGATTTTCAATACCGATCGACTCCCAAATATTTCTGATATTTTAAAACCTCACCCGGGTCCAGGCGATATCGGGGGGCTTCAAAAAGTTAATTTAACATACACACGGACAGACTGACAGAACTTAATCCCCTATTCATAAGCTTTCAGAAAATATATACTTTATGGGGTCGGAAATGAAAATTGTAGAAATTTCACACTGAATGACAAACCTATATATACCCTTTTTCACTGTATGAAGGGTATAAAAAAAGTATGTGCATGTAAATATTATAAATTCATATTTTTTTTACTGTCCCCACAACGTGGAAATACAATTTTCCACCAATAAAAATATAAATAATAAATATAAAATAAAAAAAAAAAATTAGAAAAAAATATAAATAATATATAAAATAAAAAGTAAAAAAAAAATAAAAAAAATATTAAAAAAAACAATTTGTTTTTGGCTCAGCTGGGATTTGATGTCACGTTTACTCTAACCCGTATACACGTTTGTATGTTGTTGTTGTATTGCTGTTGTTGTGAAAAAAACGAGGTAGTCGTGGTTTTTTTCTCATATCTCAGCTGTTTATGTACCAATGTTTCTGATTTTCAATACCGATCTACTCTCGAATATTTCTGATATTTCAATACCTCACCCGGGTTCAGGCGATATCGGGGGGCTTTAAAAAGTTGATTTCAACATACACATGGACAGACGATCAGACTGACAGAGCTTAATAGACTCCCCTATTCATAAGCTTTCAGAAAATACATACTTTATGGGGTCGGAAATGAAAATTGTAGAAATTTCACACGGAATGACAAACCTATATATACCCTTTTTCACTGTGTGAAGGGTATAAAAAATATTAAAAAGTTCCTTTTTGGGTTTTCCATATCAATGTACGAATTCCTAGATTATAATGTTTAAATATAATAAAGCATAAATTATATTCCTAGCTTTTTGTGTTTAAAAGTTAGATAGACTACCAAAAAAGTACTAAATTATAGTTTTTACCCGTTTTTTGCCCTTAGGTGTTGAAAATTAAAAAAAAGTCCAAATACCTGTCAGCTTATTTTTTGTGCAAATTACAATACTTTTTGAATTTAATTTGTATCATTTTTATTTTAGCAGATATAAGATTACCGATTTTACCCTTTTTACCTCCTTAAAGTACGAATTTCCAAAAATCCCTTCTTCATGGAGCTATACATCAAAAGAGGAACCGATTGTCCAAATTTCATGTCTATAGTTCTTTGAGTTTGGTCTGTGCGATTATGAATCAGTCAGTCAGTCACGTTACTCTTTTATATAAATTTGGATCATCGAATAGTGGTATGAAATTGAAATCGCCGATTATGCTTAAGATCTTTTTAACGAATATCAGAGGGACGGCTTACAAATATTACAGACGGCTGGGCTTAACAGATTTTTAGCCAATTGCCGCCGAGAAGGTTGTATAAGCCGGTTCTGGATCACTGTTTTCCATAAAAAATTTGGCTCATGTGTTTTATGTATGATTATTGAAGTGTTTTATAACAATTATCATTTTATATAAAAAATCATTTTTAAATACTTAAATTTCATTTATGTAAATAGATTCATAATTTTTAAATGAAACCTTTAGTTTAAATTCGTGCGCATATGGTCTAGTTAACCGGAGCCTTTACTTTTGTAATTTATAAATTTATTAGTAAAATATTTTTTTAACTAAATAAATAAATAAATTATTTATGTTAAACATTATTGTAAAATTTAAGTTACAATTGGGGGATTCACAGTAGTGTCATAAAGTCATATGTCCTATAATAATAGCATGAAAAATTAAGACTATTGTGAACAACCCCTCATAATTAAGTGTGCTATTTTGAATTTAAATCAGCTGATGTAAAACAATTATAAAAATAAATATTTTCTTTCATAATGCTAAAAACAAGTAAAAAAAACAAAATAATAGCCAGTTTGTGCGAAAAGTACATTTTAGATGTTGTAATGGCAAACTCATGTAAATAAATTACAAATAAATTAAATTTTGTTTGATAAGCAAAAACAGCAGAGTCCTTAGCCGATCTTTTTTGACGCCACCAGTGATTTGTTATCAAAAATTAGCAACTGCGCTCAAATTTGGATGTCGGCCCGATAAAATTATACAATGAACGGCGACAGCTTACAAAAACCATTGCGGCTTGTCTTAGCCGTTTAACACAGGTCTCTGCTTATTAAATACGACAGCACAATAAACATAGCGTACAAAGTTCTATTATTATAAGACACTTTTTGTTTGAAAAGCAACAACAACATTTTAAGCCATTGTAAAATTTTAGGACAATAGGACAATATGACATGATAAGACACCATGTGAATCACCCAAATAATTTATAAAATTTCTTAACTAGATTCTAAACTAAATATTCATGATCTGATTTCTCCCACTTGCCTTTGAGTATTTCCTTTTTTTGATTGTTTGTTTGTTTGTTCCTCAACCAACGAATATTTTAACATTTAAAGCAAATCAATAATAAGCGTGGGTTTTTGCTGCAATAAATGTAAAATATTTTTCTCAGCAGTAAAAACAAAATTTTTGTGTAAGTATGTACTTATATAAACACTTGTACATCATGTGTTCACACAATAAATTTGTACGTCAGACCAAAAACATGTTATTGACGTCATTAACTTTTTGGGCTTTTGCGTCATTAGACATGTAAAAATTAAAGAAAACAAGTAAGAGCGCTATATTCGGCCGTGCCGAATCTTATATACCCTTCACAACGTGAATTCATGCAATAACAGTGGTTTGTGTCACCATTCATCCCATATGAAATACGTACATACATATAAAAACGTCCCATAGTAAAATTATAAATTCACGTATGAATGTTAAAAAAAAAATTTAAAAAAAAAATTTAAAAAAAAAAAAAAAAATTTAAAAAAAAAAAAAAAAATTTAAAAAAAAAATTAAAAAAAAAAAAAAAAAATTTTAAAAAAAAAAAATTTTTTAAAAAATTATTATGTATATAATATATACAAAACAAAAAAAAAATAAAAAAAAAATTAAAAAAAAAAATTTTAAAAAAAATAATAATAAAAATATAAATAATATATTAAATAAAAAATAAAAAAAAAAAATAAAAAAAAAATAAAAAAATTTAAAAAAAAATTAAAAAAAAAATTTTTTTGGCTCAGCTGGGATTCGATGCCACGTTTTCTCTAACCAGTATACACGTTTGTATGTATGTATGTTGTTGTTGTAATGTTGCTTTTGTGAAAAAAAAATCGAGGTGGTCGTGGGTTTTTGCTCATATCTCAGTTGTTTATGTACCGATGTTTCTGATTTTCAATAGCGATCTACTCCCGAATATTTCTGATATTTTAATACCTCACCCGAGTCCAAGCGATGTCGGGGGGCTTCAAAAAGTTGATTTCAACATACACACGGACAGACGGACAGACTGACAGCGCTTAATCGACTCCCCTATTCATAAGCTTTCAGAAAATATATACTTTATGGGGTCGGAAATCAAAATTGTAGAAATTTCACACGGAATGACAAACCTATATATACCCTTTTTCACTGTGTGAAGGGTATAAAAAAGTTAAAAGCGTGGAAAAAACAATATGATAAAAAACAAGTAAAAGCGCTATATTCGGCCGTGCCGAATCTTATATACCCTTCACAACGTGTAGTCATGCAATAACAGTAAATTCACGTATGTATGTTAAAAAAAACAAAAAAAAAATAAAAAATAAAAAAAAAATTTAAAAAAAAAAAATTTAAAAAAAAAATTAAAAAAAAAAAAATTATTATATACATATATAATATATATAAAACAAAAAAAAAATAAAAAAAAAATTAAAAAAAAAAAATAAAAAAAAATAATAATAAAAATATATATAATATATTAAATAAAAAATAAAAAAAAAATTAAAAAAAAAAATTTTAAAAAAATTTAAAAAAAAATTTTTTTGCCTCAGCTGGGATTCGATGCCACGTTTTCTCTAACCAGTATACACGTTTGTATGTATGTATGTTGTTGTTGTAATGTTGTTTTTATGAAAAGAAAATCGAGGTGGTCGTGGGTTTTTGCTCATATCTCAGTTGTTTATGTACCGATGTTTCTGATTTTCAATACCGATCTACTCCCGAATATTTCTGATATTTTAATACCTTACCCGGGTCCAACCTATGTCGGGGGGCTTCAAAAAGTTGATTTCAACATACACACGGACAGACGGTCAGACGGACAGACGGTCAGGGCTTAATCGACTCCTCTATTCATAAGCTTTCAGAAAATATATACTTTATGGGGTCGGAAATGAAAATTGTAGAAATTTCACACGGAATGACAAACCTATATATACCCTTTTTCACTGTGTGAAGGGTATAAAAACTAACCATATGATGATAATATGTAATTGCTCACATTTGTTGTCTGTTGATTTGTTCTCTGTCTTCGTGCCTGCTTGCCTGCCAGTCAACTTTCCTTACACTTCCTACGGTTTTTCTACGGTATCGTGTACATTGATACAATACGTTCTATTATATTAAGGAAATGTTTTGAAAATTCGACAGCTTAAAAAATTGTTTAGTAGCATTAATAAAATTAGTTTTGAAAATTAGATCTAATATTTATTTACATATGTACATATGTATGTACATATGTATGTATGAATGTATGTATGTATGTATATATGTATGTATGTATGTATCTATGTATGTAATAAATGTTTACAAATGAGTGTTGAAAATTCTAAAAGTAAAAGTACATTTGACTGTATGAAAATAATACATTTAAATATCCAAATTAATTATTAAGATAAACCGGTTTCTTTTTTAATTAATTACTAAATAATTTCTTGATACGTAGACAAAGTAAAAATATAATAAAACAATAATGGCCATTGACGTTAAAAGCTATACGAGAAACATATTAAAGGTATTAACGTCAACGGTTTTACTCTTGCATAAATGCGAAATTGCTTAAATTTCAACATGGCCATTTTTCTGCTTTTCGGATATTTCTTGGTGCTTCTTAGCTTTATGTACCCAAAATTTCTGTTTTTATACCCTTCACCTGTGGTGCACAAGGGTATTTATAGCTTTGTCATTCCGTTTGTAATTTCTACAATTTTCATTTCCGACCGCATAAAGTATATATTTTCCGAAAGCTTATGAATAGAGGAGTCGATTAAGCACTGACCGTCTGTCCGTGTGTTGGTTGAAATCAACTTTTAGAAGCAACTATATGTTCCTCAGATCTGTATATGGTATCAATCTCTTGGAAATATCCAGGAATGAATCGCTATTGAAATTCAGCACAATAACTTTCTGAGATATGAGCAAAAAACCACGACCACCTCGTTTTTTTCACAATTACAACAACAACATACATACATGTAAAACACATACCAAAAAAAAAATTACAAAAAAAAAAATATTAAAAATAAAAAAACTACAAAAAAAAAATTTTAAAAAAATTTAAAAATATTTTTTAAAAATTTAAAAAAATTTTTTAAAAATTTAAAAAAATTTTTTAAAAATTTAAAAAAAAAAAATAATAAAATATAAATAATATCTATATATATAAAAGTGAAACTCTGTGTGTGTGTGTGTGTGTGTGTGTGTGTGTGTGTGTGTTAGCTATAGACTCTGAAACTGTAAAACCGATCGGGCTCAAACTTTGGTAAGTTGTTGTACACATACCGGGGAGTGTTTATGGGTGAAAAAAAGTGGGCGGGGCCACGCCCATAAAAAATTAGTTATCAGTTTTAGCTACTTGCACTTGACCGATTTTTCTGAAACTTTGCACACATATCGAGCTGTCATGACTAAATAATTTCGTGATAAAAAAAGTGGGCGGGGCCACGCCCCTAAAAAAGTTTTAGTTTTGAGGTACTCGCACTGGACCGATTTTTCTGAAACTTTGCACACATATTGAGCTGTCATGACTTTATATTTTCGTGATTAAAAAAGTGGGCAGGGCCACGCCCATAAAAGAAAGTTATAATATTGAGGTTCTTGCACTAGACCGATTTTTCTGAAACTCTGCACACATATTGAGCTGTCATGACTAAATAATTTTGTGATTAGAAAAGTGGGCAGTGCCACGCCTATAAAAAAAAGGTGTAATTTTGAGGTACTTGCACTTGACCGATTATTCTGAAACTTTGCACACATATTGAACTGTTATGACTTTACAATTTCGTGATTAGAAAAGTGGGCAGGGCCACGCCCATAAAAAAAATTTTAATTTTGAGGTACTTGCACTGGTCCGATTCTTCTGAAACTTTGCACACATATTGATCTGTTATGACTTTACAATTTCGTGTCTAGAAAAGTGGGCAATGCCACGCCCATAAAAAAATTATAATTTTTAGGTTTTTGCACTTGATATTCAATTAAAATTCAGAATGCATTTCGATTCATTAAGGGGCGTAGCAACGCGCGCCGGGTTTGGCTAGTATTAAATAAAATAAAATTTTTTTGGCTCAGCTGGGATTCGATGCCACATTTATTCTAACGTGTACGTATGTACGTATTTTATATGAGTTGAATGGTGATACAAACAATTGTTATTGCATGACTACACGTTGTGAAGGGTATATAAGATTCGGCACGGCCGAATATAGCACTGTTACTTGTTTTTAAATCGGTTTTTTAAGCGGGCATTTTTGTGCTTATCAAAATAAGCACAAAAATTAACCAAAAACTTATATTTGAAAAATTTTAGAATCGTAGAATTAATTATGTCGGTTTTATCTTTACTTAGATGGCTATAAACAACCGTTAAGGTCAGTAGCCTGATTCAGAATAGTTTTTCATGAACATCTAATTTTGTCAGTTTATAATAGATCGAAAAAGACACTGTGCGGTATAAATGTTCGTACATTTTGATCTAGAACTCCTTTCGCAATGCATAGATTTAAGCAATTTTCAGGGAAAATATTGTTTTTACTCAGGAAATATATATTCGAAGTTTCATGACTCTACGTTAATTCGTTTGGACATAATTCCATTTTATTCGACGTTGGAAGGACACGTTTTTTTTGCCTACTCTTGCATTACGAGCTATAACTCTCTTCGTAATATTTTGTCTTAGCCCATTTTTAATACCAAGCAAACCTTGTGTATAAGAAACATTCTGTCAAAATTTGATATGTTACAAACGGAATGACTAAATGAATATGCCCCCACAACATTTTTTTGGTGGTAGGTGTAAAAAATAGTGATTTTTTAGGGAAAAACATAAACTTCCAATTTGCTGCACAGTGAATATTTTCTCAGTTATTCGTGACATGCTCCTGTAATTTTTCAATATTAATTTTTTTAGTTGTTGGGTTTAAGCTGGTTTATATAAAAATAATAAATACAATTAACATTTTTATATTTTTTCAAAAAATTTGGGTAAATGCTTACTGATGATCTGGCATAAGCACCAGTGAAATGCATATTTAAAAGAGAATAATTTTTTTTTGTTAAAAAAAAAAATATCCCAGATGTTTTCTTCAAGTAGATTGGGAAACTGGCAAATAATTAGCTGCTTAAAAAAATAAGCAAATGAAAAAATTAAATTAAATAAAAAATAAATAAATAAATTTGTGTCTGGCAAACAACTTAACGTCAATAATTGTATTTATTTTAAATTTATTTTAACAATTGTTTCTCTTTTTTTCACGTTGTGTTTGTTTTTTTCATTTGTTTTTTTTTTTCTTTTTTTGCACACCCGTGCTTTTTTATTTTTTATTTTTTCTTTTGGGAGAAAAATTATAAGGATTTTTATATACGGCTTTTGTATTCCGTTCCGTGATAGCGAAAAGCGTTTTGAATGCGAAACCATATTTTAATATTGGTAATTTCGTTGTTGAGTTATTCTTTCGTTGCCTTGATCTAATACATAACATTTTTTAGAAACACTAATTTAAAACGCTTTAAAATCATTTCTACCATGACAGTATTGCCATATTATTGGTTCCACATTATAGATACGTGCCTTTTTTATACCCTTCACACAGTGAAAAAGGGTTTGTCATTCCGTGTGAAATTTCTACAATTTTCATTTCCGACCCCATAAAGCATATATTTTCTGAAAGCTTATGAATAAGGGAGTCTATTAAGCTCTGTCAGTCTGTCCGTGTGTATGTTGAAATCAACTTTTTGAAGCCCCCCTCGGGTGCGGTATTCAAATATCAGAAATATTCGGGAGTAGATCAGTATTGAAAATCAGAAACATCGGTACATAAACAACTGAGATATGAGCAAAAACCCACGACCACCTCGTTTTTTTTTCACAAAAACAACATTACAACAACAACATACATACATACAAACTTGTATACTGGTTAGAGAAAACGTGGCATCGAATCCCGGCTGAGCCAAACAAATTTTTTTTTAATTTTTTTTTTTTTTATTATTTTATTTAATTTTTTATTTTATATATTATTTATATTTTTATTAATATATTTTATTTAATTTTTTTAAATTTTTTTTTTATTTTATATTTATTACTAGCTAATACCTGGTGTGCTTCGCCACCCCAAATTTTAGTATTTAATTTATATGGCAGGTGCCACGCCCACTATTGTTAATGCACCCATTTTTTCCATAAATGTTTATTTCAATATTAAAGTTGCTTTTGCAAAATTTTAGTACTCTAATCGATATCGTTTTCCAGATATACGAATTTTAGTATTTAATTTATATTGTAGGTGCCACGCCCACTATTGTTAATGCACCCATTTTTTCCATAAATGTTTATTTGAATATCAAAGTTGCTTTTGCAAAATTTTAGTACTCTAATCGATATCGTTTTCCAGATATACGAATTTTAGTATTTAATTCATATGGTAGGTGCCACGCCCACTATTGTTAATGCACCCATTTCTTGCCTAAATGTTCATTTGGGTGTCAAGTTGCTCTTGCAAAATGTTACTTCTCTAATCGATATCGTTTTCCAGATATACGAATTTTAGTATTTAATTCATATGGTAGGTGCCACGCCCACTATTGATAATGCACCCATTTCTTGCCTAAATGTTCATTTAGATGTCAAAGTTGATCTTGCAAAATTTTACTATAATCGATATCGTTTTCTAAATATACGAATTTTAGTATTTAATTAATGTGGTCACGCCTACTATTGCAAGTACGCCCATTTTTTACCCAAACGTTCGTGTGGATGTCAAAGTTTACCGTACCTAATTTGAAGACTCTAGCTGCATTAACTTTCGTGATATATAATATTTAATACATATTCTTTAATAGGGCGTGGCACCCCGCCCACTTACAATTTCAAACCAAAGTATAGCATATAGTTCCTTCCAGACATACAGAAAGATTCTGTGAAAATTTCAAGGTAATCGGTCCAGCCGTTTATCCGTCTATAAAGCACAAACAAACATACAAACACACATTGATTTTTATATATATAGATTTATATTTTAATTATTTTTTTTTAATTTTTTTTTTTTAATATTTTGTTGTAGATTTTTGTTTGGCTTTAGGTCATAAAAATTAAATTTTGTTGTTTTATTTTTAAAGAAAAGATTTTAAATTTCTTTATTTATTTTATTCCAATATTTCGACCTACTTCGTAGATCATCATCAGGGATCAACGAAGTAGGTCGAAATATTGGAATAAATAAAGAAATTTAAAATCTTTTCTTTAAAAATAAAACAACAAAATTTAATTTTTTTTTTAAATTTTTTAAATTCATAATTTTACAATGGGATGTTTTTATATATGTATGTTTTTTATATATGTATTTACGTATTTCATATGAGATGAATGGTAATACAAACTACTGTTATTGCATGACTACACGTTGTGAAGGGTATATAAGATTCGGTAAGGCCGAATATAGCACTCTTACTTTTTTTTAATTTTTTTTTATATTTTTTTTTAATTTTTTTATTACTTTTTTATTTTATTTTTCTATTTTATATATTATTTATATTTTTATTATTTTCTTTTTTAATTTATTTATTTATTTTTATTTTTTTTTTAATTTATATTTTTTTATTTTTTTTTATTTTTTTTTAACATACATACGTAAGCTTAATTTATAACTTTACAATGGGATATTTTTTATATTTATGTATGTACGTATTTCATATGGGATGAATGGTGATACAAACTACTGTTATTGCATGACTACACGTTGTGAAGGGTATCTAAGATTCGGCACGGCGAATATAGCACTCTTACTTGTTTTAATTTTTTTATTGTTTTTTTTTTTCAGCATAGTACATAAACTCAATTTATAATTTTACAATGGGATGTTTTTATATAAGCGACATTCTCCGAAAAAAAGGACCCATTGTGTAAAAATGAAGTTTTGAGAAAAACGCATATAAAGTTTCATAACGCATTATCACCGAGAACACACCGACTTTGGTAACGTATTTTTTCGCTTTTAGTGTGACAATACTTTTGCTATTATTGCTGCTCTGTTTGTTATGATCTCGTTACTTGATTCTTAAGCCGCAACCAGTGACCGACGCAACAACGTTTTTGTGGGGTAAATAAATTTTTATCCGAAATCTAACTCATTTCATCCTATTCTACACCTTTTTAGGTACCAGAATCTACTCTCAAGTCCAAACCCGTTTTTCGACACACTAGGGCCCTTTTCTCGGAGAAGGTCACATACATAAGAATGTTTTTTATATGTCTGTGTACGTATTTCATATGAGATGAATGGTGATACAAACAATTGTTATTGAATGACTACACGTTTTGAAGGGTATATAAGATTCGGCACTGCCGAATAAAACACTCTTACTTGTTTTTGGTTTAATTTGATGTTTTGGAACTTTTTAACAAACCTTTTATTTTATGTACCAAGTAGATTGTCGCTGCGTCATAAAAATTTTGTACTAAATTTTCCATTAATTAGATACTTTAATTATATTATTTATATTAATTATAAAAAACAGCATTTGTTGGGTTTTAATGCATCAAAAACAAATTGTAAAAATTTTCTTTTACGAAATTTTAATTAATATTATTTTTTTTCCCTATATTTTTATTAAAATTTTTTACTTCATTAGTCTGTGACAAGAGCGAATCCACCTTGGTCTGTGAGGAATAGTTTTTTTTAAACTTCAATAAATAAATAATTTAATCAATTAAAAATAAACAAAAATAAAATTCAGAGAAGAACAAAAAAGGTTTCAACCAAAAACAAAAAGTGTGGTCGGGTCAAGAGCTTGCTTGTCATTTTTTTTTTGTAGAATAAGGACAATCAGGCCGTCCTTTTCAACTGACTTCAAGAGTTTTGCGTCTCACTCTCGCATTGGTGGGGTCGGTTAGGTGTACCGCTGTACAGTAACCCGGAGTCTCAATTGACCACATGCAGACCTACCAAAACTACTGTTGGCAATACCATTCACAAATTAAAGTTCCAGTTTGCATTAGTGGATGATACTTGACCGGTTAGACTGCCACCATAACCACCAAGAGCTACCATTATATTCTTTATAAACTATATATCTTTTAAAATGAGCCAAATTAGAATGTTACCGTCATGTGTAACTGTTATAGCACCATGTTAATGGACTATATGCTTCCTGAAATTCAGGCGCATTGTCTCGATGAGCTTTGGTTTGAACAAGACCGCGCCTACGAGCCATACAGCGCGGGAAACAATGGATTTCTTATGAAATCATTTTGGTGAGCACTTAATTTCACATTTTGCTACGGTAAGTTTGACACCTACAGTGGTGGTCACGAATTTAAGACACGACATTTCACTTACATATATATTTTTGATAATTTTTACATCTTAGCGAAAAAATGTAAGATTCATGTTATTTTTCAAAGATCCTAGTATTGTTATGAAAAAAAAAATTAACAATAGTTTGTTACTTATATTTTGTTAGAAATTTTTATTTACATATTATACAGATTAATAATACAAGTTTTAGCCTGGTCATGAATTTAGGACATAAGCAAAATAAAAGTTTATTCACTAAAGTAAAGCTCAGCTTCATAGAACAAAATAAGTTTTTGGTAGGAAATCCTTCATTTTGGATCACAGCAGCGCACCTCCTGGGTAAACTTTCAACTAAGGTCATACAACGTTCGTTTGTAATGGCTACCAAGCTTTTTGGATTTCTTCCCATAAATTGCTCAAATTTTTTGGCTTTACTGCTCATACATGTTCCTCAACATCATTCCACAAGTTCTCAATTGGATTAAGATCCGGGGATTGAGCTGGCCACTTTAGAACTGGTATATTGTTTTCCTCCAAGCAACTCTTTACTAGGCGTGAAGTGTGCTTAGGGTCATTAACATGCATAGATTTTCATATTAGAGGCATGTTGCATTCAGCGAATAGTATCATAATGCTTGTCAGTATGTTTTTGTAAATATGCTGGTCCATTTAATGGTCTGGATTTAATATTTATTTTTTTTTTGACACAAGTGGTTTACGTTGTGCAATACACCCACGTAAGTTTTTCTCATTCAAACGTCTTCTTATTGTCCTGGATGATATATTTATACCAAAATCAGATGAAATCTCAATTTTTATTTTACTTGAGCTTTTAAAAGGATCTTTAACAGCTGCTTTATAATCGAAGCTATCCTCCCTGGGTGTAGTTTTTCGGGCTCTAGGGTGCTGTTTTACATTTTTGGTAGTACCATGTTGCTTGATGTATTCCAGTGCGTTGTAAATCTGGGATCTGGGACATTTAATAAGTTTGGAAAGGTCCATTACTGTTTTTCCATCAGTTTTCAATTGTAGGATCAGTTTTCGCTCGGCATCCGAACTCTAAGTACCTCTGGTCATTTCTAACTAAATATTTTATTGTATCGCAACATAAAATGGAATAAAGCATTCATTACTTACCCATTAACTTCAAACAACACCAAAAAATCACTTAATAACCAAATATTTTTAATATGTTTTAAATTTTTGGCCAGCACGTTTTTACAATAATGTAATAAAAATAGCAACAAAATGTAAAAACAAACAAAACTAAATAACGGTAATTTTTCTTAACATTACAGGGTACATTAAAAAAATTAAGTAGATCTAATTTGATATTGCAGGGTTGAAAAAATTATCAAAACTAAGCCCGTTACATGTCGTGTCTTAAATTCGTCGCCACCACTGTATGTAGATCGTGCGATATAACATCTTTGAACTATTTTCTCTGGGGATATGTAAAGTCTGAGGTCTTTAGGAATAAGCCAGCTTTGAATAAAATTGAAGCCCAACATTACTATTTTTATTCGCGAGACACCAGTCGAGTCGAGTCGCCCAATATTGGGCCTTTAGAATGGCCAGTATTTTTATGATATCATTTTTAACCAGTAAATTCCATAAACTGTTCTTTAAACTGATAATAAAAATCTACTCTCAACACGTTCCAATTTATTTGTTTTATTTTACATTAATTAATATTAAACCTTACGATGAATCACCCGATAGTATTCAAAGTAAAGTGCATTAGTTAAAACGCTTTCAAATAGTGATGTCTAAAAATGTTTATTTTTTTACATTTAAATGATCAACAATTAGCAATAACTAAATATTTTCCCACTTCTTGACGTATTTTTGACGTACATATGTATCATTCATACATACATACATCTGTATGTAGCTTGCGATGTTAATGAAATGAAAACTCTGGCAAATATTGCGATATTACGTTAACTTAAGTTCAAAATAAAATTCATGTGCTAAATTAAAACATTTTGTTTTTAACAAATAAAAAATAAAAATGTATGTATGTGTGCGTGTGTGTGTTTTATTTATATGCCATTTTTTCAAGGTCATAAATAAATTTAATGCATACACGTACGTATGTATGTACTTTTCTATTAACAACCACTTTTCATTGTTTTTAACGTTTTTTTTCTTTCTCTCTCTCTCTCTCTCTCTTTGCAGTGGTACCGACAATGTCGTGGGCATCAATTGCTGCATACGGTGCAATGAATCGGTAGCTTTTATTATGCCCTATTTGGCACACGATCGTTTTCATGACTTTTACAATAAAATGAATGTAGCCGAATTACAGTTCTACATGAAAAATCTCTTAGTGGCCTTGCGTCATGTTCATCGTTTCAATGTTATTCACCGTGACATTAAGCCCAGTAATTTTTTATACAATCGCCGAAAACGAGAATTTCTATTGGTTGATTTTGGCTTGGCCCAACAGGTGCCGACCTCACAAGTGAGTCCCACAAGCAATAATAACAATCTTGCTGGCAAAATGGAAGGCCTGTCATTGCCAGCTCCATCTGCAACTGTTGCTGAAGGCAAAAGAACGCGCGAACATGATGATACAAATAATGAAAAATCTCTGGATGTTGCAGTGGCTGTAACAGGCGGTGGCGATGTTGTTAGTGGTACAGCGAAACGTTTGCGATGTACAGCAACACCACCACAAGAGTACCAACAAGTGTTAGCGGCCACTGGTCCTACAACGCGAGCCACTAATGCCGCAAATGCTGGCACTTTAACACATACACCTTTTAAAATGCCCTTAAAGCAAATTAATGAGATTCCTAACACTTCTCCTGTAGGATCAAAAGAAGCCAGTGGAGGAGGTAGTAATGCCAGCGTACATGAGCATAAATCTGTTACACAAACCATGAGTAGTCGTTTGCAACAAAAATTGAGAGCTCAGGGTGGTGCTGAAGCTGTACAAAACAGCAGCACATGTACTTCGTCAGCAGGCGTCGGTGGTGGTGGTGGCAAAAATATACCGCCTGTTACACCCTCAACTGCTAGCATCAACAATAACAATAATGGTTCTGATGCCAAATACAATACAAATCGTAATTTATCTACATCCAATTCACCCAAGTGTTACTGTTATGGCAATCCTCAAGTTTGCAATATTTGTCTGGTCAAAAAGGAGATCCATGCCTCTCGTGCTGGTACGCCTGGCTATAGACCACCTGAAGTGTTACTTAAATATCCCGATCAAACGACAGCTGTTGATGTCTGGGCGGTAGGGGTCATATTCCTCTCTATACTTTCCTCCGTTTATCCCTTCTTTAAGGCTCCCAATGATTATGTGGCCCTAGCCGAAATGATTACAATATTTGGTGATAAAACCATACGTAAAACCGCCTTTATTCTAGATCGTTTGGTTACCTTATCGCAAAAGACCAAGCCTCTGGATTTACGAAAATTGTGTGTACGTTTTCGCAATCGTGCCAAGTTCAGTTCACCTGAACTTCTAAAGAAATTTCAACGTTCCGATGGTACCTGTGAAGTTTGCAAAAACTGTGATCAATTTTTCTTTAATTGTTTATGCATGGAATCGCCATTTGTCAGCGAGTCTCTAGATGACGATGATATGTTCCCACCCAGTGCCTATGACTTACTTTATCGTTTGCTAGAGGTCAATCCTCACAAACGTATAACGGCCGATGAAGCTTTACAGCATCCCTTCTTTCAGGAATGTCATAACAACAATAACAATATAACTACCTCAAGTTCAACCTCAAGTCCAGTGACAACATCAGCATCAGCTCTGACAACAGCTGTGCCCCTTAACACTATAGCGGGTGATTTGCCTAAAAAGTCCCGCAAGTAGCTCATACAATAATCGTTATAAAACAATTCATTGTATATTATCCAAATTGTATTTGAATTCGATTTTATTTTACCCAGTTTTTCTTTTGCCAAAGTCTAATTTTAATGTATTATAGTTTCTATTTTTGAGATTTTGTTATTAGTTATTTAATCTTCGCCTCTTACATATGTATTATAAATCCAGCTTTTATTATTTATTCTATACATACGTATGTAATATCCATTAAAGAAATGCAAACAGAATTTCCTTTTTAATTATAAAATTTTCTAGATTTATAACAAATTATAATAATTTAGTATGTTAAAAACAAACTGATGTATCCCTTGTTAAATATGCTAAAGAAAAATCTTTTGTAAATATATTTTTTAGATATTTTATATATACACACATTGAATAAAAAAAATTTATGTTGTTTATATTAAAAGCAAGTGTTTTAATGCAGGGGCCGAATTACAACATTCGATAGCGATCAAAAATGATAGAATTCTTATTATTATTCAAAACAAAATGTAAGGAATACTTTCACGTTCGATTGCAAATTCGATCGATATCGAAAGCCGTAATTCGGTCCCAGAAATGTTGAGAGTAGACTTTTTAATATTTGTGTTGCATGTGACAGAAAATGTTAGTGTAGAAAATATCTATAAAAAAAGAAGACTTTCAAAAAATCTTTGCTTAATTTTCGATTGTGAATCTCTTCAAAAATTTTGGGGGTCATTTTCGATTGTCATGTTCTTTTAGCTCATGCCTGCTGCGAACTATTGCCAAGAAGTAAATTACGACATTCAAATGCAATCAAAATTTTACTCGAACTTTTGATATAGTTGTACTTTTGGTATAACGATTCCAATTAGAAATTAATAATTTCGTATGCAATTCAATTCCGTATTTTGGCCCCAATCAGAAGGAAGATAGTTCTGCTATAACTAAAACGAAAGTTTTTTGTTTTTCATATGAAATTTGTTAATTAAACTTTGTGTAATCAGGAGGAAAATAGTTTTGTTATAATTAAAACAAGGTTTTTTTTTTATATGGACATTTCCATTAATATGTCAACCACGGCTGTAAAAATAAAAACTCTTGAAAGTTTTTCAATATAAGTTTATTGATAAAAAACAACACTCAAATTTTACTATGCGCAGGTATTAAGAATTTATAAAATTATTTTAAGAGGAATAATAAAAGTTTAATCTGATTATCTCTTTGACTTATTTTAAAGAATTGCAATCAAATATTTTGTTTAGCGACTAAATTGTAAAAATAAATTGTAATTGTAAATATGCTTTAAAATTAAGGTAACAACAACAATTAACAAGATTCATAAGAAAAAAAGAGTCCAATTAGCGGTATTTCTTTTTTATTTCCCTCAGATGTTATTTTAATGTCACGTACGTAGTGCAAAAACATTATTTGCCTCCGTTATTCGTATTTGAACAGTCGCAAGAGCACCTAATCTAGAATTTAACTTTTTTTCTTAACATAATATAAATTTTATTACCGAAAAATACTATTAGAGAAAAATCTGTCACGAACGATTTTAAATTGAATTTATTATAAAGTCATTTAAAGATTGTTTTCAATTAAGTTTGATGGATGAAAATATTTGGTTTATTGGAAAAAAAATAAATAAAAAATTCCTCCCAAGATTCGCAGATTTTTTCATATTTCCATATATACCTCGAAATCACTTCTGTTTAATGTCACGTACGATACATACTTCTATTTTTCTGGATATTTTAGACAACAATGATTCAAATATAACCATCATTTTTTTTAAGTACCCTTTGAATGAAACATAAAGATCTAATTTTGTTTCAGTTACTCTTACTTTTGCAAAAATTACTCCACTTTAAAGGAGTACAAATGTCACGTACGATGACATGGAAATACATGGAAATTTGTTAATTAAACTTTGTGCGTATTTAAAAATTCGTTGTGAATATTGAGATGTATCTTTAATAACACATGAACTGACAATAATTACTCGATACCCTCTGTTGGTATCGCATTATCACTCTTTCTCAAACAAGCGATATCGCTGTTATTTTGAATATATAGTCTTATTTTTAAAGATCCTTTTTGTAATCAATCACACGTTTAAATCTTACTAAAGGTTACAATCTGAGATAGTGTGCGAGAACTGGATGGTAGTAGTTTTTTTATGGAATTTATAAGTTTTAGGAATATTTTACACTTTTCTTATAAGTTATACAAGTTGCGGACACCTGACTATTTAATTAAGTTTTTTAGGTTCTGTATATCTAATAGAAAAAGGCAGTTGATCATACCAAGATTGACCTTAATGTTGGAGCGATCTTTTTGTGTGAGAGTGGCGCAAATTTTTAACAGGTTAAGGTTAAACACTTTAAAGACGTCCTATGTTAATTGATTACTTAGGAAAAAACCTTTTTCGGGAGCTGTCTAAAAATAGTAATTAATTCTGAACCTTAATTAACTTATTTTATTATTTGCTTCAAATAAATTATTCTTTTTGCATCGATTTGGCTCGCTCTGAATGTTAAATTACCATTTTCTATCCATGTACATGTATCAATCTTGATCTTAAATTTGGTTAGTTTGATTTAAATTTGTGCAATTTTCTTGTCATTTATGCATACTGAGGAACGTTTATCATTGCACTTATCTTTATTTTCTATTTATGTGACCACTTTTTTAACGATATGGTTTTTGAGAGTTTTTGTAATACAACTCATCTTAAGCACAAGGTCGATATGTGAAAACGATCGGTTATACATATGTATGTCTAAAGTTAAATTTAGTCTCTTTTTTCAATGAAGGCTTTATGATATATCTTAGGAAAGGTGAACGAAAATTACGTCTATTTATAGTTTTACCTTATTTGGTAATAAGTTTACAGAGATATATAGTTCCACCTTTGCTTGATCTTCTTTGGTTAAACTTATAGTATCTGATAATATGCATTATATTTTTTGTATTTAGTTGTTGTTCAAGTATTTTTAGTGTCAAAAATTTACACGTACCTACTGGCGGAAAAAATTAAATCATTCAACGTCGGCTACAGAAGTTCCTTTTTAGTATCAATGTTTGTATGGCAAAATGTTTTAATATTTTTACTCAGTTGCGCAAATGTAGGTTACATTATTACAAAAGAGGCTACCTTTCGTACCGATAACTACGCAGACGAAGTCGCGGGCACAGAATATATCAGCAATATCTGAAAAAACTTTAGTTTTTAAATAATTTTGCCGAAAGACTACGTTATATTAACACAGTTTTAACAAAATATTTATTACAATAAAGTGAGGTTTTCTTAAATAAGAAAATTATTCAATATTAAAAAAAAATTATTGCTGTAATTTATTCATCTATCTTCTTCTAACGTTTCCATTTTTTGTAACTTTCCTGGTTCCGCAGCCGTCTCATCGATAGCATCTACTTTTATACGTTTGCCAGCCTTAACTTCTTCCTTTGAGGGTTGTGTTTCCATTGTGCGCTTTTTAGGTTTTTGATAACTGCCACGACCGGCAGCACGTTCCGACTCTTCAATGGTATAAGGCTCTGTTTCCAAAGCCTTTAGACGACGTTTGTGGACTTTAGTACGGAAATGAGCCTGCATGGCTGTATCATCTATAAAGTATTTAGCGCAATGTACACAATAGAATTGGGCAAAACCTGGCTTCTCCAAATCCACCGGTTGATTTATTAAACGTGTCGACTGTGTGCGTAAATCATTATCGATTAAATCAAGATCGCGTGTGCGATTACGAACACGCCAACGTCTCTGAAGATGTGTATCACCAGAGTGCATCTTTTTACGTTTTTGTACCATACCCATGATGAAACTGTTTTTTTTTTTATTGGGATCCGCAATAAAAATATTACTGGTGTCTAAGAACACGTGCTACTGCTATATATTTTTTCTTAGTTTGTAACACAAAAAGGAATGATTTCCAAAGTTCAAATGTCTGATTGAAAAATTTACTTCCTAAAATATTTTCCAATAATTAATATTTTATAAATAATATTCAAATACTTTATTATAACTTACTTTAAAACAATTTTTTGGTTTAGTTCTTCTTTGTTAAGTTTATTTACAAATTTTAGCTATTATGACATTTTAAGAAAACAAACTGACAAATGCTTGTTTTAGCAACCTTGTAGAAATACAAGTGATGCTTACTTAAAATAATTAATTATAATAATTAGAAATAATTTTTAAATAAAAATAACTGTAATTATCAATTATTTTATATTATAAACAAATTGAATCTCATTATCACCAAGAAAACTGTTTAAAGTAGTAAAAAAGCGAGTTGATGGTTAAACGTGAAGACCTTTGCGTTTAATGTTCTTATAAATGGCTAAAATATTATTACCTGTTTAATACTTAACATCAGTTCGTTTTGTTTTTAAAAAATGCATTAAAATTTTTTTTTATGCTTATACCTAACTTTTATATTCTCTTTAATGCTCGTTTATACTGTTTTAACTCTTTTGGTATAATGTCTGAATATTTTTGTTGATTGGTTACTACTTTTGGGATACTCTCTTTCTTTCGGCTGGGGATCCAATTGTTAAAATAATAAAAATTGTTTTATATTTAAGAATATTCTTTGTAATATAGGTTTTTTGGTCTTTGCGCCTTTTTATATTACTTTTGTTGAAAATAAAATAAAATATTATGTAAATTTTTCGAAATTTTTTTAACAATACTTTAATAAAGGAAAGGAATTTCAATAGAAAGATCACAAATATATAAAACTAGTTAAACCTGGCCTGCATTATTGGCTCCAACAATTTTGTTGTATTGTATTCACTTTAGGATAAATTCTAACCATTGATAGTGCGAATTTGTAGCTTATTATTGTTTATAAAATTTATTTTATATTCTTCCTTTTGTTGTGTCTTTATAAACATTTATTGCTTACCAACATTTTAGTACACTTTAAAATAAAATAAGTTTTTTTTTCTGTTGGATATGAGACACTATATTTTACGAAGAAGCAACCTATATATTTACCCAGGTACCTGTATAAATTTTGTTTCTTTAAATCCTTCTAGTCTAATTCAGACAGACAAGGATATAAAAAGTGATATTTTGACATCAAGATTTTTGACCATATAAGTACATCACAATAATAAATTAATACCCCTATTATGGTTCTCCACTCAACTCAGTTTGGTTGTGTGAGAGTCAACCTAACTTATGCACAACCAAACTCATTTTACCCTACGTTGCCACAGGCAAGTATTTACTTGCAAGTATTCCCTACAAGAAATTGCTGATGGAAACTAATACACACAAAACTAATTTACTAACACACTTGCAGCAATTTTGTATTAAATTTTTGCTTTCGGCGTTGCCATAGGGGGTTTTTCGTAACTAATTTTGATTAATATATTGATAAATTTTCTCTTTTAATTAATATTAATTTGGCATCATTTTGATATGCGTATTTGATCATCAGAGTATGTTTTTCAAAAGTTTTAGTTTTTTTTTTGTCCTTTTTTAAAATGAATTAAAGGAAATATTTTGATTTTTTATATTATGGAATTGTGGGGATTTTTATAAACAAGACTGTTAATAAAAAAGCGTGTCGCAATGGCAACGCTATTTTATACAGGCGAATAATTAATAAGTGTGATAGAGACAACTGCATGTTAAATTGTATAGTGCTGGGTTGAATTTTTTTCCGTTTAGCATTCCGTTAGTTCCGTTAGTTTGTGGTAAAAAGTGAAGAGTGTAGTGCAGAAAATAAAAGAAATTATAAAAAAATAAGAAAAACATTTAAACAATTTTGAAAAAATAAAAAAAAAACATTTAAACAATTATAAAAAATAAGAAAAAATAAAAAAAAACATTTAAGCAATTACAAAAAAACAAGAAAAACATTTAAACAATTAAAAAAATCAAAAATTATAAAAAAACAACAAAAAAATTTCAAAAAAGATAAGAATGAAGAAAAGACATCTTCAAAATTGTCTTTCAAAAGAAAAAAGGGCATTTGAGTCCTATATAAAAAAATATAAAAGTTTTGTGATGAGTGAAAATAGTGAAAGTGTTGAAAAGAATTTGCAGAAGATTAGTGAAGTGATAGTTTCTGATGAAGTACCATCCACATCAGCAGGTTTTGTAGGGGGTGAATTTAAATTAGGCGAGTTAGGAAGTGATAGCTCGTCAGTTGATTCATTCAATCCAGAAGTTTTCGTTTCCGGGAAGTGAAAGTGTTGAAGCTGAAGCAGGAGCCGTTTTTGAAGAAGAAAATTGTTGTTTCAAAGGCAATTTAGGTAGGGGGAAAAAATGTGAGGAGCTAAAAGCGTGGGCAGTTAGAAATAAAATTTCACAAAACGCGTTAGAAGATTTACTACGTACTTTAAAAACAATAGGAGTGGAAGATTTGCCATTGTCAGCTAAAACTGTTTTGAGTACGTGTAGGGAGAAGATAAATATTGGAAATATTCCTGAAGGAGAGTTTTTATACCTAGGTATTCAGAAATATTTTTCTTCGCATTCTTTCGATTACTTGGATGGACAGAAGGAAGTTTCAATTGATGTCGGCGTAGATGGTCTTAAACTTTTTAAGAATATTGTATACGTATTACTAATGAAAATCAGGAGAAATGCCAAAAAAAACACAAAAATTTTTTGAGTGGCTACACAGCACAGTGCAAGTTCATTTTTAAAATGTCGTCAACAAATAAACTTCAAACAAATTTAAAACAAATGGCGCTGCTTCAATTGGTAATTAAGTGTTGTCAATAGCCACTATTGAACGTTACCTTCAGACATGTAACTTTTTAATATAATTTTTTTTATTAAATATTGATATTTATATTAAAACTTACATTTTAAATGAATATTTATATTTTTTTCTTAATATTCTTCATATACATATATACATATTTATTAAAAAAATTAGCTGAATTATTTTCCACATGATATGATATATTGTTGAGTTAACAAAAAACTCAGCATTAGACAACACTGTTTTTCGGCTTGTCACTTTACTTGCCGTAACTGTAAAAATTTTACTTGCTTAAAAATTTCTTCGCAAGCTGAGTCACAGGTTGCCAAAGTGTAGTTGTGTTAGTAAAAAAGTGTTAGTGTATTGGTTTTTTTCACTTGCACTTGCATGTGGCAACGGTAGGTTAGGTATTGTGATACTCAACTGTTTTTAGTTGAGTTTCACAACGTTTGAACGTTTTTGTCGAGCAAATTTTTTAAAAGTTGAAAACGGTAATGCCACGAAAAAATAGATACACAACTGAATAGTCAACTGTAAGTTGAGTTGAGAATGGCAATGTCAATTTGCCAAAGACAACCAAACTGTTACAAAAGTGGAGAACCGCAATAGGGGCATAAGTTATTTTTTCACGTATACGGTTTTTAAGATCTTATTCGTATATTTAGATACAGAAGATAATTTAAACCAGAGCTCTGAGGAACTCCAAAGTGGAGGATCACCACAATTTTAAAGACCACATATCAAAATGTGTCTAACAAATAGGACAAACTTCACTTGGAGGAAGTTATTTTTGAGAAATTTATCTACAAATTCATAAAGATAAAAACACTGAGTGTTATTATTATGATTGACATGCTCTCTTATTATGTCAATAAGACCCAAAAGAAGAAGGGTAGTGGTTAAGCTATTACGAAAATTATGACATTATTATTAAATACTATTTAAATTAAATTTAATTTTTAATATATGAATAGATCTCAGATCATCAGGAGTATAAACTACATTATATACAGTTAAATAATTTAATTATATATAAAATATACAGTATCAGTTTGTATAAGTTTGTTATATGTCGTAGATTTATTATTAATTTTTTTTATAAGAAATAATAGAATGTTTATAAATACCAATTTAAAGTAATTTTTGTCTCTAAATAGAAAAATTTGGCTCTAAATACTTTAGTTTAATTACTTTAGTCATTAATATTATAAACGTAATGTTTTTGAGATAGTACATTTCAGGAGTTTAAATAATTACATTTTAATTACAACTTTTCCACCCTTTCACAACATTCCCTATTGTGAATTATTTATATTTTGGTTTTAATAAGACAAAAAACATATGATTGTCAAAAATTTTTACCAAATGTCATTCTTAAAAAATATCTGTGCGGAAGAAGTCGTGTTTACGGATTTAATTTAATAGGTGTATTTTATAACAAAAAAGATGATTTAACATTAATAATCTACCATTAATAAAAGATAAAAACATTGAAATTTTGCTGAACACCAACGTTTACTAACAAACACAAATAAAATAAAGTGGTTGAAAAAACAAAACAGGTTGGTGGTGTTTGCTAAAAACAAATAAATGGTTGTTAGTTAAATAATAGAATAAAAATATATGTGTATAAATAGAATATAAATTAGTTTAAATTGAATAAAATATTCCTAACACTTTGAATTGTTTAACGAACTAAAGCTTTATTAAGAAATTGAATGTTGGCATATCACTATAACAATTTTAAAGGTCATATTTAGAGGAATCAATCAAATATTAGCTGCTTTTGGGTGAGTGCACTTTATTATTTGTAAAAAATTTGCTTTATTTGTAAAAATAAATGCATACACATAGATATCAACATATACATGTACATATAAATTGCAATGGGTTAAAAATCATTCACTAGTCTTATCATTCAGTTTTATATTTTTATTACATTTTGCAGTTTTTATTTATTTTTTATTACTACGAAGATTGTTTTCATGCTTATCAAACTTTATAACTAACACCAGTAAGTAATCATTACTAAAGTTTTTTTTTTATATTTATGTTTTTTCGTCTGCATTTTGATAAAGTAATAATAAACATTCAGCCACTTTTATGTATGTACATATATGATTTAAGTTTGATTAAAATCGGCATCAATAAATTGTAAAAGACCATATCATAGTAGGGTGTTCTTCTTATGATGTAACTTTACTTTGAATTTGGTTAAATACGTACCTACCTAAATATAGAGAAAAGAAATCAGCACGAACAATGTTCAATATTTAAATATTTATTGCAAACTATTATTTTGTTGTTAATAGCAACATAACATTGTATTTTTGCCAGTCTATTTAAAAGTGAGATAAGATTGAATGTGTATACATATCGATGCCTTACTTCCTCAAACATGTAACTTAAAAAAAATACGGTTTTGACTTTTCGTGTTTCATTCCGTTTGTAATTTGTAAAATATTAATTTTAGACTCTATAAAGTATATATTCTGAATCCTTATAGAAATTCGATTTGATTAAAATAAGTCCGTGTATGTTACAATCAATTTGAAACCCCACATATACTTTAGACTTTATTATGTTATCAATTTATCAGAAATTCTTTCGAGAATTTTGCTATTGAAAAACAGAATTTGAAGCTCCTATATTACCTACTTCCTGTACTTTTGACAACGTTTGCAGAGTATATTGTTTCGATGGATTAACGACATCGATATCGGCGGAAAAAAATTTTTCGAATAAATGTTTGTAAACGAAATTGAAATAAAATGTCAATTTAAAGTTTAAATAATCGAATTCCTAAATAAGTTTAGATATTATTTGCACCATATAATTGTCAGTTATGATCATAACATGATGGTAAAAACTGTGTGAAGTGTAAATAAGATTCGGTACAGCCGAAAATACTTGGTTTTTATCTTTTAATTATTACTCAGAGTTTCCGTTGAGATTTATTTTGTGTATTTAAATTTTCTTCTTACTCAGTATAATTTTTATATCTTGTAGTCTCTGTCCATACAATATGATTATTATAAATAAGTACATGCATTCATATGTCCGTTCCTTTTGACTTTCGGTTAATTTGAATCAATTTAATGTCTACTCCTTCTATTCAAGTTTATATACAACATTGACATGTTTGTATGTATGTCTATATGCAGTCATGCAAAGGAATGTGTTCGTAATAAGTTTGAGTTTTTGTATATTTTTTTATTTAAATTAACAGCGATATGCTTTAAACAGTAGTACAAGATAAAATGAAACACACCTTTTGCTTGATACTAGTTTAGACGGGCAAATATTGAGAACGAAAATAATATAGTTCGAAGCGTATTACGGATGGGGAAGAGAGCACCGTTTTTGTGTACGGTACTTGGCGTCATGCTTTGTTGATAAACAATAACAGAAATATTAGAATGTTGCCGAAAAAATGTTCGTCTGTGTGAACGTGAATGAAAACATAAAAAAAATTTCTTCCAAATGTTCGTCCGTCTATACTCGGACTTACATGAGATGCTTTAACATGATTGTATGTACGATTTAATAACTAAGAGGTTTTCCAATAAGAGTGATATGATTTCTTTAAAAAAAAGCACACTTATTGTTAAGGAAATTAAAAAGTTTTTTATTTAATGTGAAGTACAATCGATACAATTTTTAGGCACTTTCCACTAAATCAAGTCGTATGTTATGAATGGCACATTTAAAGAGAGTCTTGTTTCTTTTGAAAGGTCCAAATAACCCCACAAGAAAAAAGGAAAACTAAAGTAGTTACCGAATTCAATAAACTTAAATCCCGGGAGTTAAATAGATGATATTTACAACCATTATGTAACCACCGATCAAAGAGTGCTGATGATGAAATCGTAGCTGATTTCGAAAATGCTTTCCACTCGGCTAGTGTCGGTAAAAATATAATTTTTAGATTATTCTTTCATTTATCACAATAAAAAAAATTCTTTGTTACAGTAAGAAAATTAATATGAACTTAAGCCTAATTAAAATTTAAATATAAGTTCAAACAGAAAAAAATAAAAATTCAATTTAGTTTAATGGTGTTAAATCACAACTTCTTGGAGGCCATTTAATACCACAATTTTTTTAAATAATCGAATCTCCAAACTTTTCTCGCAATCATTCAATTGTTGCATTTGCTGTGTGGCAATTACCTCCGTCTTGTTGGAACCAAATATCAAGATCAACTACTTCCAATATCGGCCATAAAAAGTTGGCTATCATTGATCTATACCGCTCTCTCTCGGTGATACCACCTTCATTTTGAAAGAAATACGGTCCAATGATTCCACCAGACAAAAAACTACATCAAACTGTCAATTTAGGTAAATGTAAGGGTTTTTCATGAATAATTTGTGTATTTTCTTCGCACCAGAATCGACAAATAGCGAGCACACTTGATCGATTATTACGACCATAAAATGGCAAAAGCGCACAAAAAGTTGCAATTGGAGAACGATTATTTTGAAAATTAAACTGAAAAATTTGTAAACGTTGTTTGTGCGTATATCTCTCCATGATAACATTGTAAACACTACTGAATACAATTAAAAACAAATGACAGATCATAACATATTACAAATGGCCAAAGCGTCACTTCAAAATCATATCATCCCTATTGAAAACCCTTTTATCTAAGTAAAAAAACGGTACTTTTTATCAGTATATATTGACATTTAGTGCATTTGGGGGAAAATAAATCGTCAAATTTTAAAATAAAAAAAGTTTTTTTACACAAATTCTTAAAGTTTTTCAATAGATTACAATAAAAGGAGGCATAATTTGTAGGTAATTTAACCACGGACAAATATTAATCAATCAAGTTATTCTAAAAGATATGATACAAATACCACCATTTTCTTCTAAATGTCATATCTAGAAAACTAGAGGTAATCAATCATTAACACAGTACGTAAGAGGTAGTGTCTTGATAAAAACTTAGTGAGAAATTATTTTAGGTTAGGTTAGGTTATGCCCAGTTGGCATGTTGTGCGCTCCATGTGGAAAACGGAATTCCCAAACAAAAAACCATAAACATAATTTCCCATAAATAACGGACTAGTCCAAGAAATCAGTCCCCTCAATGTAACGCCTTATGGATCTCCAGTTCGAGTTCCCCAGGTATTCCAAGTTCGGCATAGTATCCACTGTAAAATTTTCGCGCCTAATATGCCCAAACGCAGGACAATGACAGAGGTAGTGTACCAGGGTCTCATCCTCTTCCTCGCAAGCTCTACATGTCGTCTCCTCAGATAATCCCATGCGAGCTAGATGAGTTCTCAACTCCGTATGACCTGTAATTACACCGGTTAATTTCCTAAGTGTAGGTCTACTTAGTCTCAGAATCTCCTTTGACTTCTGGGTCACCCCAGAGTGTTCTTGTCACCTTACCGACATCAGTGCTTTGCCATTTTCTGACATGTTCTTCCATTGGCCAACGTTTAAGTTCATCCTTAAATCGTTTAAGGGGTTTGGCGTTCTCCAAAGTTATAGTACTCAGAAGAGCTCCCATTTTGGATAATTTGTCGGCTTTCTCGTTTCCGATCAGCCCGTGATGGCTTGGTATCCATATTATCTCCAGATGTTCACAATTTGCATATGAGTTTATCTCACTCTTGCATTGCAAAACGTTCCGGGATTCAACTTTCTCCTTTCTCAATGTCTTAATCACTGATTGGCTATCCGTAAAGATACGAATCGGAGTTTCGCTATTCGTTTCCTTTATCCATTTAATTCCTTCCGTAATCGCCATGATCTCAGCCTGAAAAATAGTGTTGTGATCTGGTAGACGGAAGTATTTGCCTCTATTTCGGCTTATGTCGTATAAGCCCATTCCAGTTTGGTCACCAATCTTTGAACCGTCTGTGTAAAGATCGATTCCGTGGGTGTTTCCCATCCTGATTATCTCATCCCATTCTCCCTCTTCCGGTATAATGGTGATGCAGTTAATATTCTCATATCTCATCGGGATTTTATCACATGTTAATTCCGTAATATTTCCCATCGGTAAGATATCCGTTATTCTTTGGTATCTGGTCTTATGTTCTCTTATAAGCCACTCATCTATTGCCATTAATCTTGTGGCAGCTAAGGCCGCTTCATATTTTACCTGTGTCTCAATAGGCCAAATGGATAATATATTCTCAATGGCCATTGTCGATGTGGTCCTCATGGCGCCGCAAATACTAATGCAGCACTGTCTCTGAATCTTTTGAAGAGGTTTTATATTCACCTTCTTCTCTAAGGATGTCCACCACACTAACGAAGCGTACGTAATTGTAGGCCGCAGTACACTCGTATATAGCCAATGTGTCATCCTTGGGCTTAAGCCCCATTTTGAGCCAATCACTCTTCTGCAGAGGGCCCATATTCTTTGAGCTCTCTCCACTTTACATTCAATGTGGTCCTTCCAGGATAGTCTCCAATCAAGTACTATTCCTAGATATTTGACCTTCTTATCAATCTTAATTGTCTTATTCCGAAAGATGGGATAGCTATGCACCGGTATCTTCCTCTTTCTCGTAAACAAACAGATTTCAGTCATTTCCGGGTTGACATTGAGCCCTCGCTCCTTCGCCCAGTTATAGGATATATTCAAAGCCTCCATTGCTCTCATACATAAAGAATTTGGATTCGTCCCCCTGAACAACATCATCTGCGTAACAGATAGGCTTGAATCCCTCGTTCGATAGAATCCTCAGTAGACTATGTATGGTAGTTACCCATAATAATGGAGATAAAATACCTCCCTGCGGGGTTCCTCGACATACTTTGTCCCTTCTTCTTACTTTATTTGCCTCACAATTTATCCATCTGTTCCTTAACATATTGCTAATCCATGCAATTAAGACATGGCTTAACCTTGAAATTATTTTGTACATATTTATTTTTATAGACAGAATTTTGGCAAACAAGCTAGACTTAAATCAGTGAAGTGAATACCTTTAGTAATTTTTATACGTTTTGTGAATTGTTGTAGTTGATTTTGTAACGTGAGATTTTAAATTGTTCTAAATAACAATTTGTTAAAAAAAAACTTAAAATATACGGATGTTTCAAAGCGAATAAACCTTATTATAATTTTGTACGTGAAATTATTTGTTCGTATATACTTATGTATCTATGTATTTAAAAAAAATTAACTTGTAAAATGAGCATGTTATTTTAAATTAACAAGTTTTAATACAAAAAAATTTTTTTGTTAAATGTGAATGTAAAATTAGAACTTTTATTTGAATAAAACTTCAAAGCAATTACATTATTAATTTTGAATTGATTTTGAGTTTTTGTTATTTATTTTTATTTATATAAAAGAGACATACCATACACAGCTGCGGTCAAAATAATAGCACCAACTTAAAAGTTTAAATAAAAGCAGTTATTTATAAAACAAAAATATCAATATCTAGAGCTTAAAACTTCAATTAATTTATTTACTTTTTTAACAAAATCGGTTGTTTTAAACAAAAAATTGCAAAACTAAAAGATTTTACTTTTGTGTTTCCTATAGAATATATCAGTAAAATTTGTAATATTTTGTTGCATGGCTTTAACTTGCAATTAGAGCCGAATTTATTAGGTTTTGACATATTTCTACAGAAATGGAATTGCATATAGGCATTTCCATGTCATTGTACGTGATATTTGTACTCCTATAAAGTGGAGTAATTTTTGCAAAAGTAAGAATAACTGAAAAAATATTAGATTTTTATGTTCCATTCAAAGGGTACTTTAAAAAAAAATGATGGTTATATTCGAATCATTGTTGTCTAAAATATCCAGAAAAATAAGAATATATCGTACGTGACATAAAACAGAAGTGAACAAATGATATGCAAAAATCTGCGAATCTTGGGAGGTATTTTTTCTTTTTTTAATTATTTAAACTAACCAAATATTTTTTATTTAAAATCCATCATACTTAATTGGAGACAATCTTAAAATAATTTTAAAATAAATTCAATTTAATACTGTTCGTGATATACCGTACGTGACAGATTTTTCTCTAATAGTATTCTTAGGTAAGAAAATTTATATTATGTTAAGAAAAAAAGTTAAATTCTAAATTAGGTGCTCTTGCGACTGTTCAAATACGAACAACGGAGACAAATAATGTTTTTGCATTACGTACGTTACATTAAAATAACATCCAAGGGAAATAAAAACAAGTTACATTGCTATATTCGGCCGTGCCGAATCTTATATACCCTTCACAACGTGTAGTCATGCAATAACAATTGTTGGTATCACCATTCATCTCATATAAAATACGTACGTACATACATGTAAAAAACATACCAAAAAAAAAAAAATATATTAAAAATAAAAAAATAAATAAAAAAAAAATTTAAAAAAAAAATCAATCTCGCCTGAGTGGAGAAAAGTTCAATTCTTTGCTAGTCCGTCCGCGTGTTTCCAATGCACTGGGTTCCCATCTGAACTAAACAGTGGAATGGCTCTTCATCTCATTAGGAGATGCTGTAAAAACAACATGCCATTAAAGATACGGATATAATATATATATTCTGTAGTATATCAGCCAATTTACTGTTCCTTTGATTGCTGATATTGCAGCCTGAAGAATGCTACAGTTATCCGGTACCCTTAAATATACCTTTTTGTTTAAAAGGGGCATAAAGATTTCTCTGATTTAGATTCGTCAGTATAATCCTCAAGATGGCCCTCTAAATCGATATAGTCTATATATCTTGAAGTATTAGAAATGCATTATACTATAGCAGCATGTCCGTAATAATTCGCTTTTCATGCACTCATAGCGCTTGACCTGTTCTCCGTATTAAGGGCCCCCTGCTTAACCATTATATATGCAGGCAGCCAGATCAACATGGCAAATAGTGCTTTTGGGAGTGTCGTGCTAAGAGCACATGAAATAAGTAGTGCTGCACTTTGCAGGGCACTCTTGAAGAGTCTGCTGTATGTTAAACGGTTGAATGCATTCGAAAAATGTAAAAAATTAACAATTAGAATTTGTACAGTGCACTTTTTAATTCTTCTTGTTTGGTGGTACGCTCTATTGTGCTTAGAAATATAAAACAGCTTAGAAGCCAAATCATTCCGTTGTTCCAAGAATCAAGTTTTGTCCTGTAATAAAAGATTAGATGAAATCGTAAAATTTATAGAAATTAACCGTCTAAATATAATGACAAAGGGCTTGTTGCATCATCTTATTTTCGCCTTATTTGGAATAACTTCTGCAGTTGCAATTAAATGTGGAGGTTAGGTCAGGGTTCACTTATACTTTCAGTTTAACGAGTTGTCAAACTCTATAACAAGAGAGATTAAATTTTCTGTCTGTCTGTGCTTTCATCTTATATGTTTACACCATTAGCTAAGTCTTCTATTTATCATGCTTTTTTATAACGCAGTGACACGTTAGGACAAAACAAAGCTTTGCAGTATGGAGTAGGGAAGTTGTAAAGGGTTTTTCAACAGGCACGCTACAAAAGTAGACCGATAGGGACAGCAAACGACGCGATATTTTTGGCCGCTCTTTTGACATTTCTCTTCAGTAAGGTTTGCCATTTCATAATGGAAAGATATACGAGACAACAACAAGACGAAATTATAAAAAATTACTACCGAAATTTGGAGTCAGTGGCCTCAACGTTAAGAGCGCTACGTCCAATTTATGGTCGTCATAATCGTCCTACCAGATCAATAATTGAGCGTCTAGTGGAAAAATTTGAATCCACAGTACAAAATATTCCCGTGCCAGTGAGACAAAGAAGTGCCCATAGTGTCGAGATATATTGCTGTCGCTGAGGCTTCAGTTGAAGAAAGCCCAAATGTGTCTCTCACACGTCGTTCTCAAGCGTTGGGCATCTCTGTGACGTCGTTGTGGCGAAGTTTGCGAAAAGATCTTGGCCTACATCCTTACAAGATCAAATTGACGCAATAACTGAAGCCGCTTGACCACCAGAAGCGTCGTATGTACGTGAATTAGCCTGAGCAACAACCTGAAAATGATTCGGATTTTCATCGAAAAATCATCTTCAGCGATGAGGCTCATTTCTGGCTGAATGGCTTCGTCAATAAGCAATATATGCGTTATTGGTCAGACAGCAACCCACACGTACTCCATGAGTCATCATTGCATCCCGAAAAAATTACGGTTTGGCACGGTTTATGGGCCGGCGGTGTCATTGGACCGTACTTCTTCCGTGATTATCAAGACCGGCGCGTTACTGTGAATGGGAATCGCTACCGTTCAATGAGAACAGAATATTTTTGGCCCCAATTGGATGATATGGACTTGGAGGACATGTGGTTCCAACAGGACGGCGCCACAGGCCACACAGCGAATGTCACAATCAATTTATTGGAAAGCAAGTTTGGAGAACGTGTTATTTCACGAAACGGTCCAGTTGATTGGCCGCCTCGGTCGTTCGATTTGACGCCGTTAGACTATTTCCTGTGGGGCTACGTCAAGTCTATGATCTATGCCAACAAGCCAGCGACGATTGATGAACTTCGTACGAATATCGAACGTGAAATTGCATCAGTATCGACCGATTTATGCTTGAAAACCGTCGAAAATTGGACTCAGCGTTTGGACTTCTGCAAGCGTGCCCGTGGTGGCCATGCAAAAGAAATCGAGTTCTATACATTAAGCCATCGAACGTACTTTCACAGGAATGAAGAATTTTATTGATATCCAAAACCGTTTTTGTTTTATTTAAAAAAAATTTTTGTAGCGCTCTTATTGAAAAATCTTTTATTAATGCTTTCGTTCATAGACATCATATAATGACAATTGATCAAAGAGTGACTTTCGCAGAATATTTGTCAATATAGAACTACATACATACATATCTTCTGTGTTACCAATTTGTTAAAATTAAGGTCTATTAATCATTTAAGTTTAATTAAATTTCTGTAATTGTACGAAATTGATTCTATTTAAACTCTGGCGTCTTCTCATTTATTTATTTTGTTTTGTTATTTTATTTATTTTATTTATTTTTCTTGTTTTCTTTTTTATTTTGTTATGTGATCTGAATTGCAATTTAATAATTTGCAATAAACATACAGACATAAATGCAGACATGCACACATACACACATACATGCTCATATTTATTAAACATACATATGTTTCTTATAACAATATGAACAATTAAAAAAATGAAATTTATCACGAAAATATATAAATAAAAATAATTTTTTTTCTTATAATAAATGCGATGTATGGGATGGGTAACTGTAAGAAAAGAGAGAAATAATTATTGTCACATAACTTTGGAGTTTTTGGCCACTATAGAGTTATTGACCTAGTGGCCTATATTTTTAACAAACAATTGTAGTTTAAAAAAAAAATAATACTTGCTTTAATGTACACTTACGTGCATCACTATTATCTGACGTTTACGTTTATGGAATAATAAATCAATTGAAGTGACCAGATTTTTTTTTTTATATAAATACAATTTGTTAATTAAATGGAAATCGTCATGAATGTAATAACGTGTATTATAAGTATGAATCAGAATATTCTGTGCTGGAGCATCAAATAGCGAATAAAATATTTTATTGCACAATGGGGATTTATAATCTCTAAACTGTTATTAATTTGTTTCGTTTATAAATTAATGTAAAATTCAGCAATTTTTCTATGGGTGTCTCAGTAAGAATGCACTTTTGAATTTGGTGTAATTTTTTGTGCAAGTGGCAACTCTGAAATTCGACAGCTGTCATATATATCCATTCCGATTGTTAAAAATGAGGCTTCACGAAATTTGGAAAATTATGGTGATGACCTTCTGCAAACTTTGAAGAATTTTGAGTCGAGAGTGTGCACCATTCGAAGAGTGATCTGAAAATTTGAGGAAAAGATTCCTATCTGTCAATGTACCGGTTGGTGTCTTAAAAATATTGCTGTTGTAAACGAGAGTGTCGCCGAAAACATAAATTGGGTATCGGCCAATTTTTCGAATTTCTCCGATGAAGCGCATTTCATCCAATTAACGAATTTGGGGCTTAGAAAATACTCATGCAATCCTTTAGAAACAATTGCACCCACAAGAACAACTGTCTGGTGCGGATTTTGGTTAGGCGTCGTGATTAGGCTTTACTTTGAAGATGAGACCGAAATTGCAGTAACTGTGAACGACATTCGTTACATGCTTGTAGTTTGGTTAACATCAGCACCGACACAAAGTGTCCTAATCTAACGGTGGTTTTACCACTGGGTTGGGTTCCGTGACGCCCTACCACTGCCCCTATGATCATATTGTGCAGCTCTAATCATGATCACGGGTGGTAAATTTACCTACATTATTTCTTGGTTTATGTAGATGCATTTTGCTCGAGAGCTTGGGCTATCTATCCCTTAATTAGTGTGTTTCGCTACAAGGCTATAAATTAATCAGCAACAGAATCGGATGTGCAGTTAAAAAAAAAGCCAAACAATTCACCAAATAACTAATTTTGTTAAAAAGTAAAAAGAGGGCAGGGTAAGGCCACCGATAGGCCACTTTTTTAGTTGAATAAGGGTGTGGATAACCGACAGGGCAAATATGGCATAGAGGAACGGAAGAGACTGCAGAATGTTAAGGACTTTATGGCCAGGGTTAAGCTCAGCTGACTCAATGGAACTTCTTGGCCTTGTTAGGGTTTGTTTGGGTGCCACTTTTGGGTTATTAAGGGGAATTGTCCAGTAAGGACTACTATCAGTAGATGAGATCACGGCACTCCGGACTATTGTAGGATGTGTAAGGATGAGGAGGAGATAGAAACGGTGGAGCATGTTGTCTCTCACCGTCCGAGATTACAGAACCATAGAGTTAAGTGTTTAGGTAAACGATTCCACGATGAATTGAGTGATATCGCGGGATATAAACTAGAGAATATATTGGATTCATCATGGCGATCGGGTAAGGATACGGGCTTTAGGACTGTATTTTTGCAGGTTTTCTTTTTTGCTAATGCTGGCTTCTTTTAAATAATTTAGTAAATTATTTTATAGGAGAAGATTTTATTTTTCGGTTGCCCTTATAAACATTTAACACTTAACTTAACACATGGCCAAATGTTAAAGGGATTAGAAAAATAAAATAAATTTAAATTGAAAAATTGTTGGTTGGGTTTTTAAAAAGTTTTTTATGATTTTTTGTTAACAAAATGAGAATTCAAAAATAAAACTTATAACATTTTAAACTTTTTCAAGAATTTGGGTAAAAGGTTTACTGGTGATCTGGCATAAGCACCAGTGAAATGCATATAAACTAGCTTAAACCCAACAACCAAATAAATATTATTGAAATAATATTTATTATTCGGGATATGGTAAAATCCAAAAAAAAAAAAAAATTCATTTAAAATATATTTTAATTAAAAAAACTTAATTACAGTGTTTTTATATAAAAATTTTAACAACTAGCTGAACACAGAGCCTCTCATTAGTGATATTTATTTGAAGATGTGTTCAATACACACTCGCTTTGTAATGTTCTATTTTTACTATTTTTGTATTAGTTCACTGTGTTACATGCTTGTTGTTGGTGATTCTCATTAAAAGATTTTGTGACACAATGCAATTGTGTTGGATTCTTACAGAGATGGGAAATAAAAATTCTATGCCGAATTAAAAAATTATTTTTGTAGTTTTTTTAATACCCTCAACCAAAAAAATGGTGTGGGGATTTATTAATTTTGTCATTCCGTTGTTACACATCAAAACATCAATTTAAGACCTGGTTTTATTCTAGGACTATCTAGCTATGTCCGTCCGTCTGTTCCTCTGTTGAAAGCACAATAGAGCTCGAACTGAAAAAGCTAGGGTGCTTAAATTTTGCCAGATTACTTCTTATACACAAGTTTTGTTTGGTATTAAAAATGGGCTAAATCAGAATATAAGGAAAAGAGTTATAGGTCGTAATGCAAGACTAGGTAAAAAAACCATGTTCTTCCAACATTGAATAAAATGCATTTGTGTCCAAACGCATAATATTTCGAATTTATATTTTCTGAGTAAAAAAATATTTTTCCCTGAAAATGGCTTAAATCTATGAGTTAGGAAAGGAGTTATAGATCAAAATGTACGAAAATTTATACCGCACAGTGTATTTTTCGGTATTTTTAAAATTTAAAACCTAATAAAACTGCCAAAATAAGATGTATGATTCTAAATTAAGCTAACATTGCTTTGTGGTCAAAGGCTTTGTACTAACGGAAAATAAATGTGACACATCCCCTCCCATATACCGCTCTATCTTAAATTCATATAATTTCTTTATGGACAATGTTTCTGGTAGAATAAAGGACTCTATATTGAAATATCTGAGTTAAATTTATTAACAGAAACTACTTTGACACGCCTACTATAACGCCCACTTTTCACGTTATTTACTGTTAATGAAATGTAAAAGCTCAGAACCGACAGAATTTGAGGTATGTTGATGAAATTTGGCACATATGGCTTTTTAGTCAATGTCATTGTAATGCCAGAAAATGAAGGTAATACGCCCACTTAAACGCCTACCTTTCATATTACGCTTTATCTTAAATTCATATAATTTCTTTATGGACAAAGTTTTTTGGAAGAATAAAGGACTAAGTATATTGAAATATATAAGATGTATTTATTAGCATAAACTATATTGACACGCCAGCTCTAACGCCCATTTTCATTGAAAGACTACATTTAGGTTAGGTTGTAAAGAAGAGACACTTAAAGCCCAAACCCATGACAGGTATACACTTATGCCCTATTGGCATGTTGTGCGCTTTATATGGAAAACGGAATTCCTAAACAAAAACCATAATCATAATCAAGACTAGACTAAATTTACGAAAATATTTTAATAGCGTATCGAAATTTTGTGCTATAAAAGTGTACAAAATTCCGCACAGCCGAATATACTTTACTTGTTTTTAACACAAATGTTTTGTGGATTTTTTTTAATTGTTCTTCAAAAGTATCATTTTATCACCTTTCCCATTTCTGTTTTTTTTTTATTTGATTGACGTTTAATATTAGTTGACGTTTAACAATACAACCGATACAACAGAAATTGTGTTGACAAATAATTAAACTTAAACTATATTTTTGAATAGACGCACAGAGGAGTATTTAACCTAAAAAGCTGGCCAAAAAGGCAAAACTGAATTTTAAGTACGCAGCTCGACAGACAACAATATTTTACATTATATTGTAAATTTTGAAGACTTTTAGTTGTGATTTGTAGCTCTGAGACCCTGCTAAATTCAGGAAAGTGAAGAAAATTATATGAGATTTTAATGTTTTTTTTTCGGTTTCTGGATGTTTTTATGATATTTTTTTACGGCTAAACGAATAAAGGTTTAACAATGATTTTTTTTTTCGCTAAAAGTTTTGATCAACAGTTATTTAAAAAAGGAAGAAAATTTTAAATATGTTGAATATTCATGTTGAAACAATTCGTTCAAAAGCTAAAAAAAAATTATACACTTTTTTTTGCAAAAAAAGAAAAATAAGAGGGTTTTGAAAGTGAAGAAAAAAACTTTGCGCCATAATTTTTGACGATTTTTTTAAATTTTCATATTTCTTCTATTTTTGCTCATCAGGCACTTTTTCTTATACATTTATGTATATCGTCATAAACTTTTATGTATTTCGAATTATTGATTTTAACTGTTATTCACATTACTTTTAAAACTTCACAATGTTAATACCTGCCTATAATTATAAATTTGAAAAATTCTTTATTATCGATAGTAGTTATAAGAGAATGTCCCACACTTCCGCATAAAGGATATTTTTATATACCAGCTCTGCAAAACATTATATGTTAAAAAAATAAATATACGTACCTAATAAGAATAATTATTAAAAGCATTTATCACAAAAATAAGTTTACAAAAAATAAATACATGAAAAATACATGGGCAACCTGGTATCAGGCTACCATCCAATTGTCAGAAGAAGCTGCCGAGGCCAGAAATAAGCCCTTACGATTATATCGTACAAATTATTCGAGGAAATTCAGCAGAAGCGATACAAATCGAGATGTCTTGAATAGGTTATTTTTGAGCAGTGACCCCTTTATAAGCTGCAGTACGCAAAGAGAACGGATTAATAAAAAAGCTTTATCATCAGAAACCATCACACTTCTTCTTCCTGACACCGATGATGCATCTTATAAGGATATACATACAGACAATAATTATTGAGGAATTTTTATTAGTTTAACTTTTCCGTATATTATGTATTAAATAATATAAAATAAATATAATAAAGCCTTTTTTCATAAAAATACTGTTTCATAAGAGCATTAAAATTTTCAAAATTTTTTTTAAGAATTAGACCGTAAATCACAATATGTATGCATGTGCATACAGTCTGTTAAGAATGAGTTTAAACCTTTAAATTCAACATTTATTAATTGAGTTTTACTATTTATACCGACTTTTATTCCTTTGGAATGTGGCTTTTGGAAAAATCTTAAAAATTTAAAATTTTTGGTTCTTTAATTTTTTTATTGCATTTTTAAAAAAAAAAATTTGACGAATATTGCAGGAAAAATATTTTTTTCGCCATTAAATTTTTAATAACTCCGAAATAGTAATAGATAGAAAAGAAATGTGTTTGGTTAGTTTATGCAGAATTTTCCGGTGCATCTTCTGATACTCCTGCTATTAAAATCGGAGAACCCGTTTACTAGTTATGACAAATATATTAGGCAACCAAACGATTTAGGGAGTGAAATATGCCACGCCCTAAAAATCAAATCCTTACGTACTAGAGAAAAACGGAAAATAGATTTGAATTAAGGGCATCAAAATTCATATAGTCCATACCCTTTATTTCTGGAGAGACAAAAAAATTTTTTTTTTTTAGCAGTGTACTTTTGTTGCGCAGTGTAATTTTTTAAAAATCTGCCACTAGATTTCCTATATCATACTACACCTAAAACTATCAAAAAACTAGAACTTTTAATTCAAAAAAGACGTTTAATAATTTTGGCCACCTTTTCAGGCCAAATACTTCTCTGTGAGACGTCACAAAATACAATGGGGGCTGTGAACAGATTTGCGTATAAGGTTTGTTCATTTACAAAAAATTGTTAGGTTAGGCTAAGCATAATTATAATATTTATTAGAGCTTTTAATTTTCCAATTTATTGTTAATAAATTCTATTCTGGTTTAAGTTCCTATTTCTGTTATTAAACTTTCTAAAACATTTTTGAGTTAAATTTAATTGCTAACATTTAAGAACATTGAAAATATAGAAAGAATAACAAAAATGCATAAAGAATATGAGAGAATATAAACATGAAAAAAATGTCATTTGATGAGAAAAGAAAGAGAAATTTAGAAATAAATGCTATGCTTCTCATTCTCCAATTGCATTAAGTTGTAACATAAATAGTATTTTCCAATTACATATTAGTACACCAGGGATGGCATTAGAAAATTTAAATTAAGTACCTAATAGCTAGAAAAATTGTTTTTTTTTACCTTAATTGTTCTAAAACACATCTTTTTTTATTTTTTGTATTAGTTTTATTATGAATATAAAAAAAGATACATTAAATTTCATTTGTACTACATTTAATATAAACAAGTAAGAGCGCTATATTCGGCCGTGCCGAATCTTATATACCCTTCACAACGTGTAGTCATGCAATAACAGTAGTTTGTATCACCATTCATCCCATATGAAATACGTACATACATATAAAAAACACACATACATATATAAAAACATCCCATTGTTAAATTATAAATTTACGTATGTATGTTAAAAAAAAATATAAAAAAATTTAAAAAAAAAATTAAAAAAAAAATAATTCAAATATCTATATATATAAAAGTGAAACTCTGTGTGTGTGTGTGTGTTAGCTATAGACTCCGAAACTGTAAAACCGATCGGACTCAAACTTTAGCAAGTTGTTGTACACATACCAGGGAGTGTTTATGGGTGGAAAAAAGTAGGCGGGGCCACGCCCATAAAAATTAGTTATCAGTTTTAGCTACTTGCACTAGACCGATTTTTCTGAAACTTTGCACACATATCGAGCTGTCATGACTAAATAATTTCGTAATAAAAAAAGTGGGCGGGGCCACGCCCCTAAAACAGTTTTAATTTTGAGGTACTTGCACTGGACCGATTTTTCTGAAACTTTGTACACATACTAAGCTGTTATAACCATATAATTTCGTGATTAGAAAAGTGGGCAGGGCCACGCCCCTAAAAAAAGGTTATCATTTTGAGGTACTTGCACTGGACCGATTTTTCTGAAACTTTGCACACATATTGAGCTGTCATGACTAAATAATATCGTGATTAGAAAAGTGGGCAGTGCCACGCCCATAAAAAAAAGGTATCATTTTGAGGTACTTGCACTGGACCGATTATTCTGAAACTTTGCACACATATTGAGCTGTTATGACTTTACAATATCGTGATTAGAAAAGTGGGCAGGGCCACGCCCATAAAAACAATTATAATTTTGAGGTACTTGCACTGGTCCGATTCTTCTGAAACTTTGCACATACATTGAGCTGTTATGACTTTACAATTTCGTGATTAAAAAAGTGGGCAATGCCACGCCCATTAAAAAAAATTTTAATTTTTAGGTTTTGCACTTGATATTCAATTAAAATTCAGAATGCATTTCGATTCATTAATAGGCGTAGCAACGCGCGCCGGGTTTGGCTAGTATATAATAAATGTAAAACAAAAAAAAAATAAAAAAAAATTAAAAAAAAATTTTTTTGGCTCAGCTGGGATTCTATGCCACGTTTTCTCTAACCAGTATACACGTTTGTATGTATGTATGTTGTTGTTGTAATGTTGTTTTTGTGAAAAAAAATCGAGGTGGTCGTGGGTTTTTGCTCATATCTCAGTTGTTTATGTACCGATGTTTCTGATTTCCAATACCGATCTACTCCCGAATATTTCTGATATTTTAATACCTCACCCTGTTCCAAGCGATGTCGGGGGGTTTCAAAAAGTTGATTTCAACATACACACGGTCAGACTGGCAAGGCTTAATCGACTCCCCTATTCATAAGCTTTCAGAAAATATATACTTTATGGGGTCGGAAATGAAAATTGTTGAAATTTCACACGGAATGACAAACCTATATATACCCTTTTTCACTGTGTGAAGGGTATAAAAAAGCAATTCAGAATTGAATATTTAAAAAGTTTTTACATAAAAGGCATAAAGAAAATTATGGTACTACGTTCTAGCTTTTAAATCGATTTCGAGATAACAATTACAATTTTAACAATAACTTACTTGATACATATATTAATATCATAGCAATTGCAATTTTGTGAATTCAGTAAATTCTTTGTTTGGAATAACCCGCACAGTGTTGCAGTTTGTAGTCTGTTTTTCTATTTGGTTTTCATTTTTGATAAGAATAGGTTCTTTCCACATTTGCTGATGAATGCGGAAGTTTTGTAAGTTCTGGAAACATGAATTCATGAATTTAGCAACAATAAAGAGTTGCCATAAAAAATTATTAAAATTGGAAAGATTCTTTAATTGTACTAAATAAGCCATTGGTATGGCTGACTTCACAAATGCAGTTTGCATTACAACATTGTAAAGAAAATTGGTTACAAGGCAAAGAAATATTGTATTAAATGTTTACAAAGAATCACAAATAAAAACCATGCAAGAAATTCACAAATAATTCGCACTGAAAAGCATTGCCATGCAATAATGAACATGAGGCATTGCCAAAACAAATTTTAATGTTTTTATGAACACAATGCATTGTAATGTCACATTGCAAACTGCATTTATGAAGTCAGCCTTGATCATTGTACTTTTCGAGTTTAAATAGTATAAAAAAAGTGCAATTGTACCAATTTTACCATCCCTGTAGGATACCAATAACGAGTGATGATGATAAAATCGAAGCTGGTTTCGAAAATGCATTCCACTCGGTTAATATTGGCATAAAATTTTTTTTAATATTCTTAATCATTTAAGAATATTAATTGAATTTAAACAAGTAAGAGCACTATATACGGCTGTGCTGAATGTTTATACTTTTAGCACAAAATGTATTATTTTGTTATTAACAGTAATCGCTATGGAATAATCTCTTTATACTAAAATATGTATCACTTTCTTTGTATAACTTCGATGTGCTAGTAAAATGTTTTCGTAAATTTAGTCTTTCAAAAAAAGTGGGCGTTAAAAAAGGCGTGTTAATATAGTTTCTGCTAGCAAATAAAACTGAGATATTTCAATATAGTCCTTTATTGTTCCAAAAACTTTGTCCATAGAAAAATTATATGAATTTAAGATAAACCGTTATATGGGAGGTAAGCGTTTAAGTGGGCGTGTCACCTAAATTTTCTGGCATTGACCAGAAGGATATATGTAGCAAATTTCATCATCATACCCATAATTTTGTCGGTTTTATGAGCTTTAAATTTCAATAACAGTAGATTACGTGAAAAGTGGGCGTTATAGTAGGCGTGTCGAATTTGTTTCTGCTAATGAACTATACTGAAAAATACACTGCGCGATATAAATTTTCGTACATTTTTACCTTCAACTCCTTTCCTAAGGCATAGATTTAAGCAATTTTCATGACACAATTCCATTTTATTCGATGTTGGAAGGATACGGTTTGTTTTAACCTTCTTTTGTATTACCAGCTACAACTCTCTTACTAATATTTCGATTTAGCACATTTTCATTAACAAACAAACCTTGTGTATAAGAAATATTGGCAAAAATTGAGCAAAATTTGGTCTGCAATCGGGAGAATTGTGCACGAGTTTCTGCAAACCGGGACTGAAGGTACTGTGAAAACATCTGTATATGCTCTCCCAGTTCGTTCTGCAGAAATCATTGCTGTTGTTCGCGATAGAACATCAACGTTTTCACTGAAAATATGGACCGTCGGAAAGAAGTATGCCACTGAAGCCGTAGCAAGCATTTGGTCGATATTTTGTTTCACAAATAATTGTCATAGATCCTTCTGTCAAAATTAAAAAATATAAGAATAATTCTCTAAATTTTTGTTTGTTTTATTTACAATAACCTTCGTGCGTTTGGTTGGACCACCCTATACTTTAAGGTAAATTATTCTTAAAGTTAAAAAATATTTTTTTAAACCTTCTTTTAAATAAAGGGTTCGCCAACTAACTTTTTTTTCAACTAGTGCTTATTTTGTGAATGGTAACACTTAGCTCATGTCTAATTTGACATCCTTCCCCTAAACGAACATGGTTGTGTATACGCTTGAATAATCCTGGGAAATATTGCGACATTACTTTGGCCGATTTTGCCAAAAAAAATCATCTTTTCAGATGAAGCTCATTTTGATCTTCGCAAGTATGTAAACAAGCAAAATTGTCGCATTTGGGGCACAGAAAACCCGCATGCATACATTGAAAAGCCGATACACCCAAAACGAGTCACTGTTTGGTGCGGATTTTGGTCCAGAGGCATAATTGGGCAATTTTTCTTCGAAAATGAGCAAGGAGTGGCCGTAGTCAATGGCGATCGTTATCGGGTCATGTTGAACGATATTGACAAAACATTTGGTTTCAACAGGACGGCGCTACGTGCCACACAGCCGAAGCTACACTTTTTTTTATAGAATTTAAAAAAAAAATAATTTAGCGAACCCTTTATATTTTTTAGATGCATATTATAGATTGATATTTGACGCCGTTTAAGCTACTTAATTTAAAGAAAAACTTTAGATAAAAGAATTTTTTTCAAGTATTAATTTTCCACCCAACTTTGAATTTGTATTTTATTACGGTTGATTTGACTAAAAATGCTTTACACTTTTGCGAAAAAAAATGTGGAAGGACTGTAACTTGTTGTACAAACTTTTACATCACTGGAGATTCTTCACATTTTAAATCTGAAATTGTTTGTCCAAAAACAAATTTTCTGCACTTCCTTAAAAAGTTAATAAAAAATAGAAATTGAAACTCTCTAACTTTTGAGTCTAAAATTTGTTTTTCTTTAAAACAAAAAAGCTGGGGAATTCTTTTAGAGTTTTGGGCAAAAAAAAATCACCCTATTGGAAGATGTTCTTATTTTTGCAAAAGACGGCCAATGTCAAATCTGTTTTGACATTTATGAACTAGGCAGATGTAGAATACAAGTGAACAAGCGATGGAGCGATACACTCCTTAAGAACGCGTAATAATCGTGTCGAGGACGCAGTGGACGATTTTTGACCAAAAGCATAATGAGCGACGAGGCTCATTTTCATCTCAGCGGGTACGTGAACAAGCAAAACTATCGTTTCTGGGGCACCGCTCAAAGTGACTGCACGGTACGCTGTCCACGCTGGAGGAGTCATCGGGCCATTTTTTTCAAAGAAGTCGATGGTCAAACGACAACAATAGACGGTGTGCGCAATAGGGCCATGTTAGTCAAGTTTTTTCTGCCACAATTGAACGAATTAGGACTAGAGGACATGTGGTTCCAATAGGGCGGAGCAACGACACACACTGCGCGAGCCACAACCGATATTCTAAAGGCGACGTTTCCGGGTCTCCTTATCTCTCGCTTTAGCAATTTACATTGGCCCGCAAGATCGCCCGATTTAAGCGTTCCAGACTTTTTTGTGGGGTTTTTTTTAAAGTCCTGTGTTTACGTCAACAAGCCTGATACCTCGGAAGCCCTCAAGAACAACATTTGACACGAGTGCGAGATTTTGTCGCCCGAAGTTCCCGCCGAAGTGATGAAAAATTCAATAAAACGAGCCCTTATAGCAATCAATTGTGACAGCGTCCATTTGGCCGATATCATCTTCTCGACTTGACCAATCAAAGTTTAAAATTTTCAAATAACAGAGTCGAAGTTTTTCATTTAGAAAAGAATGAGAGCCAAAAAACATCGAATGGCTTTATTTGGCCCACCTTGTACTTTAGCTAGGGTTAATCGTCCTTAAAGATATATTTTTAAATCAAAACTTTTTATTAGTTGATCTGCAAATAAAAATTAATACAATTTCGATATTTTCACTTTTATTAAGTTTTGATTCTGACATTAACTTTTAAGAAAACCAGCCCCAAATACCTCATAAATTCTTCGTATTCACATATTATACATTAAATCGAGAAAATACCGATTAATTGGTAAGTATGGCAGGGCTGCTTGTTAATCTTCTAGTACTAATTTAGTTGAGATATTATTTCGCTACAAAAAGTATCTTACATGTTAACCCAGTTATCAATACCAAATTTTATCAAAATACAAATTTTAAGCCAATAGCGTTTAGAAAGACAGTGTTAGACACTAAAATGTGTTGTTTTGTATTCAAGATATCGCAGTTAAAATGTTGAAAAAATATTTCATGTACAGGGTATCAATTCTCGTTCTATCAAACTTTAAAATAAAAAATTTTTGTGTGTCATATCATATGGTGCCACCACACCCTTTGCTATACAAAAACTTTTCATTTCACAATTTCACAGAACGAGAATTGAGCCCCAGATCTATGTATGTATGTAACAATTCGATTATAGATGTTATAGTGGTCATTCCAATTTAGCGCTTTTGGTGTTAGATTTAGCGCGTTTAAATAACCCAAAAGTCGCTTTTTTTTGCTGGTTAGCGCCTTTTTTAAACGCTAGATTAGCGCGATTGACTTCAGTTGCAAAATTATCAAAATGTTAATATATTTAACAACATTTAATAATTACAATTGGGCCTTTTTTTCAATCCGCACCTTGAAATTTTTTTGATTATTTAGTGAAAATTTAATTATCAACTAAACATAGTGCTGGGGAAAAATTTTAGGATCCACAAGTATCCGATAATAAATGTTGTATAAAAGATGTAATTGGAACCTAACGAATATTATGAAAAAACCTTATTTTAAATAAATAATTCTACGAAAACTTGTTTGCTTAGACATTTAAGGCATTTTGGTTTACTTGACCAACAAATTTTCCTTTTTAACCGGAACCTATTTATAACAAACTGAAATAAAAATATTTTAAAATCTCAAAAGACATTTTTTTTTTATTAAAATTAAAATGATACCTCACATTTGGACACCCATTTAGTATTTATGTTTTGTTAACTACTAAAATCATTAATAAAAATCATTAACAAAAATCATCTTAACCAGTGCTAAAGTCACAAAATTATCTCTGAGGTGATGTTTTAAAAGTAAAAGATTTTCATTAAAATATATTTACGAAACTCAAAGCACAATAAAACTTGAGCGCTTTGTAGCGTGTTTTGAGTTAATGCCTTGTGCGTTTTAGTTAGAAATAGTGACATCCCTGGTGGTCATAGCAACCTTTAAAGCAACCCAATACGATCTCTTTTTGTTGGATAACAACTCTATGGAAATCAGTATAGAAGAAATATCTTCTTCAACATGGTGGAAAAGTATTGCACATCCACAGAATTTAACTAAATAATGGTTCGTATATTGACTACTTAATGAATTTTAGCCTTGCTACGTAACACTAATTCCGTTTCATCTACTAAAACAAAAATCCAATCTAATTAATCTGGGGGAAAATTATGGCATTCGTTCACTAGCGAAATTTTACTCAAACGATTGAGTTGGCTGCATTCAGCAAGAGAATACTTTCTAACAATATATACCTAATTAGCACTGTTATCATCCATTCTACACCTTATGTTTTCTCCTTTTAATGATTTGCGGAGAAAAGATGACAATGAAATTGCTGGGTATTTACTTTCTATCTCTAATTATATATTATTTAACAATTAACTGCTTTGCTGTAGCAAAAATATAATATAAAAATATATTTAAAAAGAGACGACAAATTCTATAATAATCGAATCTAATGAATTTAAATTTCCAAGAAATGTTTATTATGTTAAACAATTCTGTTTCGAGTTAAATACGTACAATACTCTGCAATAAATAACCTTTTATTTCACTCATAATTAAAACCAAATCTATTATAACAACAACAAAATTAACAATAACTTAAAACAATTCAGAGCGTTTTTTTAAAAGTTATATTGAAAAAAATTAAAAAAAATTCCTATGAATATAAAATATAGCAAATTTTTTAAACTGGCCCTTCTACACAAAAAAAATCACAGAAACAAGAAATATCGCCCAAAGTTGTTAATAAATTAGTTTAAAAAAATAATTAACATTTTTATAAAATTTAACCTCTTTTAAATAGTAAAATACTGGTTTGACATTGATAAGCAGGTTTTTGGTTGGTTTTATGCCTTTTTTGCAATTGCCAAGGCATACTTAAAAGTACGTTGGTTTAAAATAAATTAATATATATAAAAAATTGTCACAAGTGCGTTGTGACTTAATAATTCAAGAACGGGCTCACCTATCTGAACCAAATGTTTAGGCTTTATTCGGACTATTTAGTAGATGGTTTATGTGAAGTTTGCACAAAATCCGTCGAGCGGTTTACGGGTAAAAAAGCGTAAAGTCGGTAACTCAGTATCTGCGGGCTTAATAAAAATATCACAAAAATTCAGAAAGGACCAAGAAGCCTGTTAAAAATAATTGGATAGGTGTCTGGTACTTTTTGAAAATTTTGAGTTTTAAGGGGATAAAAAGGGTAAAAACTGAATTTTGGTACTTTTTTGAACTGCATTTATCCTTGAGAGGCATAGCAATAGGAAAAAAGTAAAAACGTTGTTTTACTCTCCATAAAACACTCTATAATGAATTTTTGTACTCTTTCGAAATTTTGGAATTTAGGGGGGGAAAGGGCTAAAAACGGGTAAAATCGGTAATATTGTATCTTCGGACCTAATGCATGCAGTTTTTTTATTATTTCACTTGATACGTAGCGAAGCACGTACTGGGCGGCTAGTTAATATATAAGTTTCTGTAAGTTGCGGTTAAAATTATGTCTTAATCTAATCAGGCAGCGTGACCAATAACAATTAAAGGACAATGAAGAGTGTCTCAGTATAAATTTACTTTTAAACTTTAGTATCATTTGGAGCGATTTACAAAAGAACAACACGTTATAATTGTGAAAACTTATTACACAAATTTAGAAAGATATGCTGAGACCGCTTGCTAACTTTTAAGAATTTTCAGTCGAAAAAGTGCACCAATGTGTTTATCATTTAAAGAGTGGTCAACAAATTTAAGAAACTGGATCTGTTATTGACAGTACGACTTCTGTACACAGCTGTCCCATCTTTCCAGACAAAATAATTTAAAAAAAGTCAAATACCTAGGAGTAGTACTGAAGGTTATCCTGGAGAGAACACAATGAGAGTAGAGTGGAAAAAGCTCAGAGAATATGTACCCTTTGTAGAAAGACGATAGGCTCAAAGTAAGGCATAGGCAAAAGGATACCTTACTGGCTATATACGATCGTATTACAACCGATCATAACTTATGCCTCGATATTGTGGTGGACATCCTTAGAGAGGAAAGTGTATATAAAAACTCTTCAAAAGATTTAAAGACAGTGTTGAATTAGTGTAAGCAGTGCCATGAGAACCTTATTAAAAATTTTTATTGAGAATATACTAGCAATTCGGCCGATTGAGATGCAGGTGAAATATTAAGCGGTCTTGGGGCCACTACTAGATTAATGGCAAAGGATGAATGGCTAGTAAGAGAATTTTTAACCAGATACAAAAGAAAAGCCTATATCTTATCGATAGGAAATATCACAGAGTGACAAAATCTTAACAAGATATGAGAGTATTAACTGCATCACCATAATACCGGAAGAGGGAAAATCGGATAAAGTAATTAGGTTAGGAAATATCCAAGGTATTCTGTCTTTTTACGGACGGACCGAAGATTGGTAAGATAAATAGAATGTGTTTATGTCTACTAAATTACAATACTGTTTTTTGATTCTGAGATTATGGCAATCATGGAAGGCATTAAATAAAAAGAAGAAACTGATAACGAGGCTCTGATTTGTATCTTTGCGGATAGTCAGTCAGTTAACAGAACAGTAGTTAATAAATGTCGGAATGTTCTGCTATCCAAGATCAAGATAAACTCTCATGCAAATTGTGAAGTTGATACGAGGAGGCCAAAAAAATAGTATAGTAGTACTACTTATACTATAAGTACTATAACCTTGGAAAATTCTAAACCACTTTAGCGGTTCAAAAAAGAACTTAAAGTTTGGGCGATGGGAAAACACATCCGAATGTGACAAAGTACTGATGTCGGTAAAAGTCGAAAATACTATTGTGTGATCCAAATCTTGAGAAATTAAAGGAGATTCTGAAACTGAGTAGGCCAACACTTATATTAACTAGAGTAATAACAGGTCACATGGAGATGAAAACTCATCTAGCTGGCATGGGATTGTCGAATGAAGCAACATGTAGAGTGTGCGAGGAATAGGACGAGACTTTGGAACATTACCTTTGTCAATGGCCTACGTTTAAGCGTATTAGATGCGAAAATTTAACATAGACACTATTTATGCCAAACTTGGAATACTAAAGAAATGCGAATTGGAGATCCATTTGGAACTATATTAAGGGGACTTGGTCCTTGACCTGGTTAATATTTTTTAGCGATATTAGAATTATGGTTTTACTAGGCGAATTTCGGTTTTATATAAAGCGCACATCATGTCAATTGGGCATACGTCTATACCTGTCATCGGTTTTTTTAACCTAGCCTAACCAAGACCCTTGTACGTCAATGTACTGGTTTGCCTCTTGAAAACATTGCTGTTGTGAATGAGAGTCACCGAAAATCCGAAAACATCGACATCGTTCTAAACAACTTTAAATTTTACACAGCACTACTCAGCGAATTTTGACAAGAGACCTTCAAACTAGTAGACCATGAAAATCACCCGCAATTCGTTTAATGTGCAAAGTGAGGCCATTGCTAATTTATCGAAAAAAAAGTCATCTCCAATGAAGTATTTCCATTAGCATAGCTTCATGAATACAAAAAATTGTCGAATTTGAGGCTCTGGAAATCGACATGCAATCCATTTGAAACAAATGCACCCACCTACAAGAGCAACTGTCTGATGCGGATTTTGATCAGGCAGCGTGATTGGGTCTCACTATTTTCAAGCTGAGGCCAAAATTTCAGTGACTGTTTACCGTATTAGTTGCATGTACATGATAACGGAGTTTTTGTCTTTACTAAACGGCATGGATCTGGACGACATTTTGTTTCAGCAAATTCATCCCACACCGCGCATGAAATATTCCATTTATTGCAGCAACGATTTCCAAAACAAATTATCTAAATTCTGATGTTTTTTTTCTTTGTGGTTTTATGAAATCTTGGGCTTATACGAATAAACCAGAAACAGATTCTGAGCTTAAATCCGAGATCCAACTCGTCATCGCTACGCATACATCTTCATCCCTTTAAAAAAAAGTGATGGACAATGTCATGAAAAGAGAAATTACCTGTCATCAGAGCTGTGGGGCCATTTGACGGAAATTTTATTCCTTACCTAATCGGAACATGTCTTCTTTATAATAAAAAAAATTTTCAAAAAATGTATTTTTTTTTTAAACAGAAACAGTACATTCCTAATGAGAAACCCTTTATAATACATGCTTTGCACATGTAACGAACAAAGTAAAAAACTTTAGTGAAAAACGATTGATCCTGCGATGGATATATAAATGTATCTTCAAAAATGGTTATCATTACTTAAAATATCTTATCTATCTGTGCCACTGGTTACCACAAATAAACTTTGTGTTGACAAATGGAATTTTTAAAACACACTTTCTTCTTAATACATATAAAAACTTCTATTGATTTTAAGATTACTTTTTGTTACTCCCTCGTATCAATTAATCATTATTAACTAACTAACTGTATAAAATTGAAATCCCACCTTTAAATCACATTGTATTTTGTATGTATGTAATTGGTAATTTTATTCCCTATTGTACAAGTACAAGTATAATCGTGTGTTTGTGTTTTATGCACACACACACACACACAACAACAGAAACACAGTTGCGGCGGAACTATCGATATACATATGCAATAGCAGTAAAAACAACAAAGTTAGCCACAAACCGCAGCTACTATCGCAATGTTAATTATCTAATGGTTTTGCAAGTACTTGGGCAATTTTTCTAAAATCAAACAAATATACAATTTATACATATATTTCTTGTTTTTGTACAAAAAAAAAAAATACAAATCATGTTTGAATATTTTAACATAAAAAAAAACCAAAAAAAAAAAATAAAACTTTTTCAGGTTTAAGCTTAGCTTTAAAAGCGACAACAATTTTGAAATAAACCTTTCAAAAGCTAAGTAATGCAAAGAAATATAGCTTTTATTTATATTGTCTAAGGGAAAAAGTTTTTTCATAGAAGAATCAGTATAGAAAAAATATCAAAAGAGTTGACTAAAACCGTTCTTTTAAATTTTCGATAAATTATAAAAAAAAACTTTAAAATATTGGTTGCCCGTTTTAAATTTCAGCCTGTAATAAATACTATAACAATAAAGCCTCCAAAATAGAGTGAACAGATAAAAACGACAGAAAATTAAATCTTTGTATATAAAAGTAAAATTCTGTCTGTCTGTGTGTGTTAGCTATAGGCTCCGAAACCGTAAAGCCGATCGGACTCAAATTTTGGCAAGTTGTTGTACACATTCCAGGGAGTGTTTATGGGTGGTAATAAGTGGGCGGGGTTACGCCCATAAAAAATAAGTTATCATTTTTAGCTACTTGCACTTGACCGATTTTTCTGAAACTGCACACATATTGGACTCTCACGATTATACAATTTCGTGATTAGAAAAGTGGGCAGTGCCACGCCCATAAAAAAGTTATAATTTTGAGGTACTTGCACTGGACCGATTTTTCTAAAACTGCACAAATATTGAGCTGCCATGACTTTACAGTTTCGTGATTAAAAAAGTAGGCAGTGCCACGCCTATAAAAAAAGTTATAATTATTAGCTTCTTGTAGTTGATATTCAATTAAAATTCGGAATGAATTTTTATTCATTAAGGGGCGTAGCAACGCGCGCCGTGCTTGACAAGTTTAAATAAAAAACAGTAATGTGAGATATAAAATTAATTGTGGCTTTTTTTAGCTACATTTATGCCTTATATATGCATATTCCTACAATTGCGTCTTGAATGCTGCCCTTGAACTCGTTTAAAGTAGTGGCTTCTTCACGTAGTCTAAGGAGTTAACATAGCCCCACAAAGTTAATAATTGAGGAATGTCAAGGCCTATTTTCGAGGCAGGCATTTAATGAACGCTCTCCCGCATTGCGTTGCGCTTGTATAGAATGTAAATCCATATCGTGGGAACTACAGCTTGGATATATCGATGTTGACAAACTCTGGCCACAGAAGGTTGAACCGTTTCGCTATGTACTTGGGACCATTGACTGTACTGGTGTCTCTCGTTATTTTCTAAGAAAAAGGTCTGATGCTGTCATGCAAAAAACTGCCCCAAAATTTTATCTTTGTGTTAAAGCAATGTTTGGTCGATAACTTGTGTCGATAATTTCGCTAATCCGAAAATAGGCCTCTTCTAATTTCGGTATTTTTTTTACAATTTTACCACATCCAACACACGTAAAACAATGCAAATCCTATTGAATATTTTGACAACTAGATGACATTGGTAACTATCAGAGCTTTCCTATAGTATAGTCAATATCAAATTGACTTTCCTTCTTCTAAATGAATAGAAGTATGAGTTAGTTCTGTCCGTATTTTTCTATGTGATACCAATACATTTCTATGAAAACAAAATTATTTTACACAGATTAATCAAACTTAATTTGCCTATCTTTCAGACAATATGAAATATTTTTAATAATTTTTTCCTTTTGTTTTAGCTCTTCCCTTCTTGCTGAATACACAGATTCTTCCTTAAGGCCCAACAACTCTTTACATTGGGGGAACAATTGGTAAGTTAAAATTTATGTTACAACTTTTAGCAGTGTTTCTATTATAAACCTTTTTATATCGGCTAAAACATTTCATTAAATCATATTGTGCATTTGTCAAATGCTAAAATATTAAACATAGTTAAAACGAACATAAGAATAAACGCTGTAAAAGTCATATTGTATGGAAAACCTGGTCTTGTCACAATTCTGTTCAATATGTGTGACCATTGTAGCTATTCTGTTTTAATTATGTACTTGTCTACATCAATATTGTCTTGCAACCCGACAGGAAAAAGTTAGAACTCATGTTTTTACACCACTGTAAAATGTAATGAAATTTTTAATTCAATTAATGAAAACTTTTTTGAATGTGCAATTTTGTGTGTTTCTTATACCGAAATGTTGTTTTCGGTGATAGGATTGCCTTTGACCATTTTCAAAATTAACTAATCAAAGCCTAACCTAACAAAAAAAAAAGTAAGAGTGCAATATTCGGCCGTGCCGAATCTGATAATGCCCTTCACCATTATGTACATTGGTATAATGCCACATCGAGCTTAACCTATATTTCATGTTATACGCCATTTTTCTTTATTATTTCCGACGCCATCCTCGATTTTGAATCTTTACGTAGTTATCTGTATTCTACTAGTCAAGCCCCTTTCATTTGATACCAATATTGAGGGGGTTCAAGAAGTTACAATTGAAAATACCAGATTTGCCCCATTTATAAATTTATTGTCCGCCATTTTTAGTGGCGGCCAACTTGAATTTTATTTTTTTTATAGTGTTTATATTGCGCTAGTCAAGTCCTTTTACACGATATTGACTATCTCGGTTTTGATTTTAGTTTTAAAATTTTTGGTATATATATTTTTAAAAAATTTCCGCCTATAACTTTACCGATTAGAGCCCGCTTTATCCAAAATTTTTCACGAATATCTCTAGAGGCAAAATATATCTACAAATAGTAGCAAAGGTACCTTTAAATTATTCTACAGCAGAAAAATTTTAATTTTGGTGGTAAAAATATGGGAAAAAACCGGCAATCGTGTTTATTTGCTCATATCTCAGATAGTTATGGGGCGATTGTGCTGAATTTCAATAGCGATTCATTCCTGGATATTTTCAAAATATTGATACCATATACTGATCTAAAGATTTTATTGTTGCTTCTAAAAGTTGATTTCAAACAACACATGGGAAGACGGACAGACGGACGTGGACTCCTTTATTCACAAGCTTTATGGGGTCGGAAATGATAATTGTAGAAATTACAAATGGAATGACAAAGCTATATATGTATACCCTTGTGCACCACAGGTAAAGGGTATAATTAAGGAATTATGAAATAACTTTTTCCCATATCCAATAGTGTTATTTTTTGTTTGTATATTGTAATAAAATATTAGTTTTATTTATTTTTAACTTTGTAGAATTATTTTTCTTCATATCTTTAAGTTGTTGTTTGAAAGTCTATCTTGTGGTCTGTCAGTGTTTTCGGTTATCGCATATAAATTTTTTCCGGTTGAATAAACAATTCAAATCAAAAAGTATATCTATATTTAATAATTAAACAAAATGTAAGTCCATCACCTTTTAAATACGTACATATGTTTGTATATTCTTTTTTTATTTATAGAGAATTGTAATTTGATCAAATAAACTTTTAAAAAATCGGTTCGTAGGTCGTATTCTTCATGTTTTATATTACAAAATTGTAATTGTTGGTATATATTATCGTTGTTTATTGTTTTTGTTACTTACAAATAAATACATATTTACTCAATATTTATGGCATTTTATCGTTATAATTCTCACGTGCATTCGTAATTTAATACAAATGTGTTTTGTGCATTGTGTATTCACAAAATATTAAAAAAAAAATAAAACAAAACTTATAAAATTATTTTCGTTAACTAAAATGTTTTTTTTTTTTACGTATCAGTGCCTTGTGTTAACTGTTAAGTTGGACTGTCGATTTATTTGTTTGTTTTTCTGCATTGTCTTTTTAATTATGTGAAATTTTAAACTTCAAAAGGGTCAAGTTTATGACATAAAACGTTTAAAATTTAAGGCAATATGATTTAAATTTATATTGGCTTTAATTTACTTCTTCCGTAACAGACTTCTACATTTTATTGAAGCAGTTCTTGACTGTATGTGTGTTAACGAAACTTGTAGAGCCTTTTTAATTTCAGCATTCTCAGATAAAAGTATGTGTTTTGAAATTAGTATTCTTGCTGTTAGTAGTAGTGGATATAGGTTCCCTCTTGCCTTATTTAAAACTAGTAACGTTGTGCACCAGTCATCATATAACTAGTTGTAACGAGACACTACAGTTTGTTACTAAAAATAAACAAACTTTGTTTTTTGAAACATAACTTTACGTCTAGACGTGCCATCGATTTGTTCAGACTAGAACAAATCGTCGGCAGAGCAATTGTCAAAAAATTGTTCATGTTTTTTGATATAGACAAAACGTATAAAGTGTATTTTGTTGCCATTTTTATGTGTCGTCTCTTTCTTTCATATTCAAAATGCCTGTTAATATCAGACATCGTTGTTCGAACAAATGTTCTGACAACGCTGTTTGAACAAGAACAAAACATCGACAACAGCGGTCCACACAAGGCAAATTAATGTGCACACTGTAACGACACGTTTCCGCAGGCGGCTAGGGTAGACTCAGCGGAGGCCAGGGTCGCGTCTTTTTAAAGAAAACTAACACTTCCTTTTTCTTTAAACGTTATAAAACGTACGGTATTTATTCACAGATAAATCACAACATTAAAAAAATACTTCTCCACTAATTGGCGTGGAGTGTGTCAGACGATTGGATGGGGCATCGGGTATTGATTCGCTCCTGGGGTGGTATCCCAACCTCCAGTCGCAGACTCAGATAACCCTTCGAGATGCACTATTGGTGGTGTATCCACGCTGCCAATAGTGGGCCTCTTTGCCTTCCATGATTCTCTTTATTGGAGCGGTATCCCAGCCACAATAAAGAAACTCCGGGTAAACTAACGTTTGACGGCAATGGCGTAGCGATAGGTATCGATTCGCTCTTGAAGGAGTGTCCCAACCTCCAATCGCAGCCTCCGATAGCCCTTCGAGATACACTATTGGTGATGTATCCACGCTGCCAATAGTTCAACATAGTTCGTTGTTCGAATAAATCAATGGCTGGTGTGGACCGTACGTAAATCTTATTAAATCCCCGACAACACGAGCACTTTGTTAGGTAAAAAATAAAGGAACAAAATATTAAAATTAATATTGTAATTATAAAAAAAATTTAAGTTTTTAAATATGTGTATATAAGGGAAAAAAGAATCGTTTATTTCAGTGGCTTTGGTGAAATTTATTTGCGTATATTTTTTGTAAAATTTCTTATTACAGAACAATCTTCTTCAACAAATTGTTCAAGTTTATGTTTTAAGATATTTACGTGTTCACCACGTAGAGATATAAGCTTGATCATTGGCTATTCGAGACCGCCTTTTTGCCGGCGTTATTGCCTTTATTAAGAAATAAGCTATCGCTCGTGTGGTCGGGGGATAATATAAAGTAAATAAAATAGTGTGTTGCATAGTTGGGATTTTTGTTACAATTAAAACAAAATTGGTACAATCGCTAGTCTAGTGGTACAGTGGTACACTCAATATGATATTGGTACAAATTTCTTATTTCAAATTAATATTTTATTTATTTGTACTTTTTCTTAAGTCAATATTTATTGATTTAGTTTGGCTAAAGAAACAATTTTTTTTTTAATAAAAAATTAAATTGTTTACAAAACATGACTTTTTAAAAAACAGCTGATTTTAGTGGGTTTTAACCACCTAAAAGCAACTGCAGTTTGTATTAAATT